>PVIU01003971.1:0-134762 GCA_004026605.1 Ondatra zibethicus
TTTTCTAAAGATTTACTTATTATGTATATGGTGCATACTGCATGTATGTCTGGAGGTCTGAGGAGGGCGCCAGATCTCATTACAGATCATTGTGAGCCACCATGTGGTTGTTGGAGTTGAACTCAGGACCTATGGAAGAGCAGCCAGTACTCTTAACCTCTGAGCCATCACTCCAGTCCCCCTCCCCCCTTCTTTTGTGCAGCCCTACATTACATTTTGCCTTGTGATAACCTTGTGTCTGCTTGTGTTGTTTCAGAGCCTCAGACCACAACAAAAGATCAATTTGAGGGCTCCCTGGGAAAGGCAGTTGCCATGTCCCCAGAAGGATACTGGCCTCAGTTGTTCTATGAACTAACATCTAACCTAAGCTAAACCACTTTACATTATTCTTTGGGACATTCAGATCTGAAACCAAGCTGAGGACCAAGCTCTACTGGTTGGCAGAAGTGACAAATACCCACACTGGGATCACACAGAAGCCAGGTCATTGCATGAAGAGGAAGGTGGTCTCCAGGTGAAGGAAGGTGCATGATTATTTTCCTCATCATGTGATAAAACAATGGGCACAGACAATTTAATGAAGGAAGGGCTTCCTTGGGCTCACAGTGTCAAAGAGTCAGATGGCAGGGTTTCTATTGCTGTGAGGAGACACCATGACCACAGCAACTCTTAGAAAGGAAAACATTAAATTGTGGTGGTTTGCTTACAGTTCAGAGGTTCAGTTCATTTTCATCATGGCAGGAAGCAAAACAGCATGCAGTCAGCCATGGTGCTATAGAAGGAGCTGACAGTTCTTACGTCTTGACTCACAGGCAGCAGGAAGTAGTCTGACTCACTGGGTGTAGCTTGAGCATAGGAGACCTCAAAGTCCAACCCTACAATGACACACTTTTCTCCAACAAGGCCATACCTTCTGTTAGTGCCATTCCCTTTGGGGATCATTTTCTTTCAAGCCACCATAGAAGTCATAGAGACTGGGGGGAGGGGAGGCAAGAGCATGGCAGAAGATGGCAGTGCTCTTCCCACCATGGGGCATCACAAGCAGACCACCGGAGCCAAAGATAGAAGAAGACAACAGCTTTAAATGCTGCCTCAATGTTCTACTGCTGCCAATACTCCACAGTTCCAAGGTTTACTCAATCTCCCCAAATATGCCCAATGGCTGGGGACTGAATGTTCAAACACATGAGCCTCTGTTGGACATTTTGTCCCCCACATATAACAGAAGTTATGGAGACTCTGACTCCCTGCTCTTTTCTCTGAAAACTGGAAGCACCGGAGCTCAGGTTGAGGTCATGTGACCTGTCTTGTATTCCCTTTGCTTTCTCCCTAAGTCATTTCACACTGATTTTCGGTCCATGGTCTCTCTTGGACTCACCAGTTAAACTTCTTCACGCCCTTCTCCACACTATTTTGGGTTTGCACAAAATAAGCTCAACTCTGCTCACTACTGCAGCAGCACATGGTCTGCTGGTCCAGCATTTGTTGATCACCATTTTGAATGATTCATGTCAAAAAGCAGATAGTCAGACTCTATAACCTTTCTGTTTAAAGAATAGGAAACTTGGGTCCAGATAACTTAACTAACTTGACCAAATACCTTTAGCTATTTTTCTGCCAAAGCCTGGATTTCAACTGACACCATTTGTTTCTAAATTCTGTGTTCTTTTTCTGATACCTTCTTGCATTGGGAAGAAACCCAAGCTTACACTTTGGGATACTGAAGAAGACCATAAAGAAGATGACGTGGTCAAGGGTCATCACAGGGTTCTCAGAACTCTGGCTGAGCAGCTGTCTTTCTCCTATGGTGAAGGGCACCATTCTTTTCTTTGCCAAGATCTGTGAATATGACACGAGCGAAGCTAGAGTGAGCAGAGGAGGTGCTAAGTGTTGAACAAACCAAGGACACACTTCCACTCAAGACAGTATAAGGCTAGTGTAAGGCTCCATCATCTGGGCATTGCAGAAAGATTCACCCTCCAGAACTGTGAGCTACCTCATCTTCTAGGCAATGTTGGATGAGAGATCTGAGGCGAACAGGTCATACATAGTCCGGTTCTGTCAGACCAGGCATCTAGACTTCATGGCTCTCACCTTTGCTCAGAGCCTTCCCGTATAATTGATTTCATTGACTAACCATGCTTTCAAGAAATGTTTTCTTTCATTAAGACATGAAAAGCTCCTTAAAAGTAGACTCAGGTGAAAGAAAAGTTCTGTTGGAAACCTAGTAAAAGTTAATCTCATACAAAAGCGACAGATTAAATAATAAACAAATAAATAAAAACAACATTTTGAAACTAAGAGCAGACCCTAGAGATGGTCAACTTCACGCTGCATTTCTGTCACTTTTGACCAAAGGTCCCAATTACTGTACCTTCGTTCCTAGACTGCTCTCATCAATCAAGACATATTCACCCTGTTTCCATCCCCTTTGGTGTCTAAAGGTTTATTGGATCAGAAAGTAGAAATTGATGGAAGGCAAGGCACTTTCTCAAGGTCATGCAGCTCATGGATAAAGAAGCTTGTGTTTTTACACAGAGGTTTTTACGGAGGCTTTACATACGTTCACAGCCCAGTCCACCTCGCACAGTGACCTACACCAAAACGAAATGTGTCTGTTCAAGCTAAGAATTTCTAACACTAATTATTTCATAGATGTAAGGAACTTTGACCATTTGTGAGTACTTCTGCATATATTACTTTAATATTCACTCAAAATATCATAAATAGATAACATATATCATCAAGATAAAAAAAATTAGGCATAGCAAATTGAGTAAATTGTCCCTATAGTTAACAAACGTAAGGCCTAGAAAGGTTATATCTCACATGAGGAAACACACTACAGGTGATGACATTATTTTCTATACCCACTCTCATGAGAATGCCCTCTAGATTTGTGGTTCTCAATCTGTGGGTCATGACCCCTTTGGGGTCCACCTGCTTTTTCACAGGGTTTGCCTAACAGCATTGGAAAACACAAATATTTACATTATAATTCATAAGAGTAGCAAAATTACAGTTCTGAAGCAGCAGTGGAGGCCAGCACAACATGAAGAATGGTATTAAAGGGTTGCGGTTTCGGGAAGGTCGAGAACCACTGCTTTAGACCCTAATCCTCAGATTTGAAGGAGCACCCACAAAGATGGCAGCAGTCGCTCTAAGCTTGCTGCTGAACACACCACATACAGCACTGATAAAACTTAGGCAATAAAGGAAACTTTGACTAAATCATACTATTAAGGATTGGTGGCAACCACTGGGGTCAAATGATAAATCCAAATTTATAAAGATCTGGCATTAGGTATATTTAAGAATAAATAAAATTTATTTATTTTTTGCTTCTCCTGTTCCTGTTTTCCCTTACCAAATAGCACAAGACAAATACATCTAGACTTAGCTCTCTGTCCCTGTATTCTTTTTCTATTGATTTTAACAAATTACCTTTTCAAAACTTAGTAGCTCATTTGTTTGTTTCTTTGGTTTCCGAGTTTCACAAACCCAGGTGCTGCTTGACTGGGTGCCACTGGCTTACGGGTTCTCATGGAGTTTCAGTCAGAGATCTACTGAGCCTATGGGCTCATCCGCAGGCCCAGCTAACGGACAGTTACTTCCAAAATGTTGACAAGATTGTGAGTTACGATAGTGAGAGCCTTCCTCCTTCCTTGGTTGATGGAGAGAAACCTCCTTCAGTTACCACGTGGCGTGGTCTCACCATAGACCATCTCCCCACATGGCAGCTAGCTTCCGGAAGAGCAAGCCTGCGAGAGAGATAGACAGGGAAGTGGGCAGCAGAAGCCACAGTACTTTGTGTAACCTAATCTTCGAAGTGACACACCATTACTTTTGCCATGTTCTATTCATTAGAAGCGAGTCAAAAGGTCCAGTTCACAATCAAAGGGAAGGGATTGCAGAAGTGCATAGCAGGAGCAGGGAGTCAGAGGCGTCACTTCCAGAGCTGCCTCATACATGCTCCAGATTAAAATCACACCTTCCAGATGCTAGGGTGAAACAGAGTTAAGTTTGTGGTTCTTCCCTTTCGAAGGAAAAACATTTTTATTGCAAGCACAAAGAGACGTTCATTCAAAAAATTAGAGCTGGCAGCTGACTTGATACTTTGAAGCCATTGTGCAAAGTGGACACGTCTCCCAAAGGGACAGATCTGTGGTTTTGCCATCCATCTCTCCCTGCACTCAGAGCATGCTAATTTCATAGCTTGATTTTTTTTCTTTCTATCTGAACTGAAGGTCTTGGCTCCCAGACAACGCTCGTGAATGACGCTGCCTGCATGTCAGAAATTGCTACTGACATTTCAATTTTGCTTAATTTTTTTCTTTCTTTGATAGTATTATGGAGAAAATTTACATTTGAATAAAAAGCAAATAGTGCATGTCAGAGTAAGCATCAGGGAATGTCAAATTGTTTTTTTTCCAATTACAACTCTATTTCAAATAGGGTAATGCAATTAAAGGATAATTACCAGAAGCACAAAGCCAAGGTTACGATCAGAAATGGTTACCCTTTCGCTTTAAGTCCTGTCTTGCTAAATAAAATATTCCTGAGGGGCAAGTTAGTGTTTGAAAATAAAATACATTCATCCAGGAACAAGCAAACACTTGGCAGTGTTGACCATAACAACTATTGTGCGTAAATACAAGTGCTTCAATGAGATACAGAGACACTAAAGGTGAGCTGCGTTTCCCGTAGCTTTATCACTCTGATTAATTATGTGATAAATTAGCTGTAGAATGCAATATTAATTAACAGTATATTAGTTGCATTTTATTGCCAATAACATAACAAGCCCTGAAATAGTAGTTGCACGAACCTGCTGACTCGTGCTTTTCTGCAAACTGAGCTGTAGTTTGATTTCTCATTTGTCCAAGTGAAGCATCAGCAACTGAGTAAAACCAATTACCTCAAAACCCACCAAGCCCTCGGCAGCAACTAAATACAGCCGAGCTTTGCCCAAATGTTATTACTTTCAAATTAGAGCTTGGTCTGAGATGTGGCATTAAAGAATTTCTACTGTTGAAAATAATTCAACATGGCAGTGCAGGGGTGCCAAAGACACAGCAAAGCCTCTGTGAGACTCTGAGACGTCTCTCATGCCTATCCAGGACAGTAAGCTAGGAGTGCAGAGGTGAGGCCTGAGAAGGGGGCCTTTGACTCCTTCAAGTCAAAGGGCTATGTGATTTCCAGAAAGTTCCGTTTACCTCTGAAAATAAGTCTTGGTTTTGGAGGGAAGGCATGCTTCAGAAAAGGAACCCCCGGTCCAACAGGGCAGGGGTGAAGACTCACCGGCTGGAAACTGTTACTCTGACAGGCAGTGAGAAACTCCTTAGCATGAGTATTTGGTATGCTTCATGCACCTTATGTTTTTGTATGGAAAAAGCCTTCCTGTTATTTCCAGTACTGCACGCATCAGTTTGGGGAGAATGGAAAAGCATATGAAAAAAGAGTAAATCATATGTGTTTTCTAAAAAAAAAAAAAAAAAAATACATACAGGAAAACTTGCTGTAAATGGGGGGAATGATATTGACTAACCACATGGCCGGAGGAATTATAAGAAGCTAAATAGGTGTCATGGGTATTTGCACAGGTACTGGGTTAATCCCTGATGAATTTATCCAGCGTTAATACACTGCTGGTATAAATACCTGGCAAAGCCACACAAGGACTCACAGTTTGAGGGTATGGTGCTCCGTCGCGGCCAGGAAGTCATGGCAGCAATGGTATGAGGCAGCTGGTCACATGGCATTAACATAGAAAGATAAAAAAGCCTCCTTTCTCCATCTCACTCACTCTGAGATCCGCAGTCCGCAGTCTGCTGCCGCCCACATTTAGAGTGGGTCTTTTCACCTCAATAAACCTAACCAAGATAATCCCTCACAGATACTCCCACGATTTGTCTCCATGGAGATTCTAAACACCGTCACGGTGACAATTAAACATCACTATCTCCACTCATATTTATTTACTCGTCGCTTTCTCCTTCTTCCCGTACCTCTCTGCCTTGTCCACCAGCATTTCTTGCTATACAGAAGGCATATTTGAAAAGGTTAATTTAGCTCTTCAGTTATAAACTGCAAGTTAGGTCTGCATTGTGCATGGTGGAACAGTTCCTGACATACAATAGGCTCAACACAAGGAAAAGCAAAGAGTGCATCCACTCACAGACTTTGCTTCTACCAAGTGCAATGAATTCAGAGATGAAACTCATCTCAACTACCAATCATTGAGGGGGCCTCAAAAGCTAAAAGACTTGCATATATAATAAGACTTTAATTTTTAAAAATCTTTTTAATTTAAATCTCTCAACCCACAGCCCTGAGAAACATTTTTCTTCCTTCCTTTCTTTCTTCCTTCCTCCCTCCCTCCTTTCCTTCATATCTTCCTTTCTTCCTTCTTTTCTTTTCTCTCTCTTCCTTCCTTCCTTCCTTCCTTTGTTTTGGCATTTAAGGTTAAATAAACAGAGACTAAAATGGTGTGTGACTGATTATAACTTTATGCAAAATCATGGTCATAGATGAATGAGACATGCCCCCCCCACACACACACATATAGACCCTCAAGGGCCATGGTTTAGATACAAAGCTGCTTTGCCCCAAAGAGACCGCTTCATCTTCCAAGCCCAATAGAAGAATCTGGCCTTCAATCCTGGACAGATGGACAAGGGACATTTGCCCTCGTGGGACATGCAGGAACGTGAAAGTGAGGACCAGGTGACCCCGCTGTGGGCCTTCAGCTGAGGTCAGGTTCTTCTGCAGAGTTTTGTTAGCACAGCACAGGGGCTCACATCCCCAGGTCCTGGTCCACCGTAAGCTTAGCAGCTGTCAGGTATCCTATTTACTTTTCATAAATCTAACAAATGAACAGTAAATAAGTGATGAGTCTTCTGCCCCAGAGACTGAAGCAAGGGCAGGACCAAGCCAGGTACATGGGAAACTGAACTCTCAGCATTCATAAATGAATTCTAAACAGTTGGCATCAAACTCCAAGTTCTTTGAGACCACAAAGCTTCAATAGATTTTACACATTATAAAATGATTCCTCTCTCTAGTCTTCTAGAGTAAAAGAAAACGCCTCTACCTACTCATTTCATGGATAATAATAATAAAAAAATGTTTCTAAAGGTCTTGTCATTTACAATGCTATTTGCGTCCTTTGACCAGTAACACTTAGAGAAAAACCAGAGGATTGATCTGAGGGCCACAGAGCCCAGGTTCCATTAAAGTGTATTAATGCCAAGGTCTGTGCAATTAGTGAAAAGTCAGTTCCCATTACTCGTTAACACTATTGAATATCTGCTTTCTTTAATAAAAAGCCATGTCCACTACAAAGAGAATAAATCAATAGGTTGGCTGCATTTAGATCTATTCTTTCTACCTTCTGCTAAAATGTGCCGAGAGCTCCCTGACAGGGCTGCCCCGTCTGTCTGCCTGCTTAGACTGGGTCCTGGCAGCCCGCCCTGACTTCTTTGCCTGAAATCATTCACTAGTGTTCAGGCTAGCTCTCAGTCCTCGCATCCGGAAAGTTAACTTCAACCTTGTGCCTAAAATTCTCCTCTCTAAGCTTAACTCCGATTTGCCTACGCTTTGCTCAGAAAATAAGCATCAAAATGGCTACAGCTGCTGTGCATGCCAGGGTGTGTCAGGCCTCCCTCTGCAGCGCACACAGGACGAACCGCTAAGGCCTGCGAGAGTCTCCCTTCCTGAAATACTCTTTCCACCTTTGTAGCTGCTTACTCTATTTGATACTGGTCTTGGAAGCAGACGGAATATTCCAGACTGTCGAAAATCCACAACACACCCAAGCAGGGAAGTCTCCAGACCTCCAGTTCCCAGCATGAGAAGAACTTGGCCCCCTCCTTGCCACCGAGGCAGTGTCTTTGCTCTAAACTTAGCTATTGTCTTCCCCAAGAGGGGAAGCACTCTTAGGCAGTATCCTAATTACACTGCTTGGCTGATTAAAGAGAAAAAGGCCGTTTGGAATCCACTGTCTCATATGGACACTTGCTACTCTGGAATTGGAAAATGATATTTTATTAAAGTAAGTTACTTTTCTCCAATCGTTGTATTGACAAGAATGTTCCATCTTTTACAGAGGAAAAAAAAGAACATTAATGTAATTTTACTTTACGTTTACTGCTCAGAATGAACAGTTCTTACGTCCTCCTCTGGCCTATCTGTTGGTTGTACTCTGGACTACTTCCCTTCCTTGTGAGCAGAACTGGTAAGCTGGGTCAGCGTGTCTATGGAAAAGGGGTGGGTGGTTGAATTGCATTCCTGTTGGAATTTAGTAAATTGATATCGCTTTTTCTAGTTTTTTAAGTCTAATTTTAAAAAGTCTATGTTTTTAAGTCTAATTTTTTTCCCCAAGCAAGTACACATGTCTAAGCAAAGAATGCTAAAACTGTTTCTACTTATGGCTGTTTCTAGATCCTTCCATGCCACTTTCCATGACTGTGTGCCTAGTTTGTAATTAGACATGATCACAAAGCAAATCCTGCACTGTGAAGCCAATGCATAGTCCCCGTTCTGTTGTGCTTGCTTCCCAAGAGCGTCAAGATCATCTACTGTATCCAGAGAAGAGTGAAAGGGGGAGGGGAGTCTGTTAGCCCCAATACATGAAGCTCCTCCTGACTTGGTCAACAGCAGCAACTAAATCTCTGTTTAGAAATAGGGTTCACATGTCTGGTGGTGATGGCACATATCTTTAATCCCAGCACTTGGGAGGCAGAGGCAGAAGGATCTCTCTGAGTTCGAGGTCAGCCTCGTCTATAAGAGCTAGTTCCAGGACAGCTAGGGCTATTACACAGAGAAACCTTGTCTCAAAAAACTAAGAAAAAGAAGAAGAAGGAGGAGGAGGAGGAGGAGGAAAGGAGAAAAGAAATAGGGCTCACAAGGCAAAGAGTTCCCACATTCAAGAAGTGAGCCCAAGACAAAGAGCAGTGAAGGAAATAAACAGCCTGGAGGGCTCTGCCTGTGGGATGTTTACATAGAGACACTGCCTTTGAGGAGGTTGACGGTTGCCTGCAGTCTTTTTAACAAATCCTGCTGTGTAATTCTGAAATGAATAGCAGGAGGCAGAAATGGATGAATCATATTTTCAAAACATAAAGAGGTGTTTTGAAACCTTGAAATTTGAAAAGTCGTTCCAAAAGCTGCAGATCTTTAAACACCAGGCAGCCACTCCCTCTCATCTTTCCTGGTTGCGCTGGGAAGTGTTCCTCGGCAGGAGCTCCAGGGAGACAGAACTCTGCAGAAGAGTCGAGATGCCCAACAAGAGCGGGCACAGCAGAATGCCCTGCACCCTCATCTTTGAGTTCAAGTGCATGTCGAGATTTTTATATGAAATTGAATTTGATCATCAAGCTGGACTGAGGGAGGGAAACACTCAAGCGTGTGTTTATACTTGTTGACATGCTTACCAGATACACCTGAAAGCCTCCTTGTCAGCTGTTAGAAAGGACTATTTAGAAACAGCTGCCCCTGACGGAGCCTCATCAAAGACAGCCAACATTGTGATTTCCCAGAAGAAAGAGAACCTTGGTTTAGTGAACTCTCTAATCGCTCTCTATCCATCGAAACAAGCTGTAGGAGAAAGCATTCAAGCTGCTGGTACTTCTGTTCTTTAAATTTATCTCCCTCCAATACTTCATTTCCCCAGTCATTCAAAAGAGTAAAGGTCACACCTTGCATGGGTGCTTTACAAGCTCACTGCTGGCCCAGAGAAAGGAGAGGAGCTTGATTTCCATGTCTATAAAGGGTGGTAACATTACATGGATTCAACAGGAGTGGTGGTTGAATAGGGATGGCCTTTATAGGCTCCTATATTTGAATGCTTGGTCTTTAGGGAATAGAGCTACTTGATAGGGATTGGCCTTGCTAGTGGAAGTGTGTCACTGAGCATGAGCTTTGGGCTTTCCAGTGCTCAAGCCAGGCCCAGTGTCTCTTTCTTCCTCGTGTCTGTGGATCCAGATGTATAACTCACAGCTCCTGCTCCAGCACCGTATTTGCCTGTGTGTCACCATGCTTCCTCCCATGCTGATAATGGGAGGAAACTGAAACTGTAAGCAAGTTCCAATTAAATATGTTCCTTTATAAGAGTTGCTATGGTCATAGTATCTCTTCACAGCAATAGAACATTGACTAAGACAGAAGTTGGTACCAGGAGTCGGGTATTGCTGTGCAGGCCTCACTATGCTTCCTGTTGGCAGAATGTGAATTAGGAAAGCAGTTGAGCAATTTAATGGGCATACTGGTAGGAGCAGGTGTAATGATTTAAGCAAAATGCTGCAGGTCCCTGAGTGGAGGCAGGCAGATGGCAGCAGGTCCTGAGACCACAGCAGGCCACGAAGGCAGCCGGGTCCCAGGCAGGAAGCCATGTGGCCACCCGAGATGGATAAGCATGCCACGCAGAGTAAAGTTGGGTATTTATTTAGTAGGCTATGGAGTGAAAGGAGAGAAGGGAGAAGAGCAGAGAGAGAGAGAGAAACAGAGAGGAGGAAGGGAGAAGTGGGGAGAAGGGAGAGACAGAAGCTGCCTCTTCAAGGGGGGGGAGGGAGGAAAGGAAGCTCAGGCTGGAAGCAGAAGGAAGATCTGCCTGCCTCTGCCGGGAGTGGGGAGGGAGCGGGTGGGGCTCATCTCCTAAAGGGAAAGGACAGACCATTATAGCAGAGAAGACAGTGGTAATGAGAGCAATGTAGATTATGACAGCCCTGCTTAAGAAGTTTCAGAGGGAAAAGGCATATTAGTAAGTGGCCTAGAGATTGTTCTTGTGATATTTTGGCCAAGAATGTGGCTGCTTTTTGCTCTTGTCCAATGAGTCTTCTTGAAGCTAAATTAAAGAGTTTTGGAATAACAGCTTTGGCAAAAGAGATGTCAAAACAGTATAGACTGTGAGACACACTGTGGTCAGTCTTATGCAAATCTATAACAAAAAGGTACACGCTGAGCAAGGAAGAATACAAAATGTACAGTTTGAGGAGAAAAGGGACCTCAAGGAAGTGTAATGGAGCTAAGTAGACAAACAGACTAAAGAAAAGCCTGCTGTTAAATGAAATAAAGGAAGTGGTAACCTCAGGGGAAGACCTGTACAACTAAACTTCCAACTTATAAAAAGGAATTAAAGAAAAGTTTAGGCCGTGAAGGAATCCTCTGAAAACAGAAAGCTGATGCAGATGTGATTGAATGAGGGAGCCGTGTTCCAGCCCCAGCAAGCAGCAGAGCTTGACAGTTTCAGTCAGATGGATTAAAAAAAAAAAAAAGAAAAGAAAGAAAAAAGGTTCTAGAATCTCTCTCCTCATCCAAGGAAAGTCTCTGAGGCCAAGCATGTGTCAGGGGTATTCCTGCATGAAGGCCAAAAGAGGCCATCCTGTGAAGCTGTGAAAGTGAAGCCTGCACTGCCTTAGAAATCCCGTGATGTTGGAGATGCCGGAATCACTGAGGAAAGCGGCAGACTGGGTGTGGAACCAGCGAGAGAGAGAGAACTATGTTGCAGTAGACAAAGCTGAAAGGAATTGGGGATGTGAAGGGCACTTTGGCATCAAACACAGAGATGCAGAATTTGGAGTTTGTCCTGCTGGTTTTCAATGTTTGCTCCCTATGCTTCCTTCCCTACCTCTTGGAATGATAATGTATATTCTCAGTCATTGTTGGAAGTCTAATCTACTTTTTGATTTTGATTTTATGGGGAATTACAGTTAAGAGATTGCCACGAGTCTCTGAAGAGATTTTGAACTTGGACTTTTAAGTGGTGTTGAGACTGTGATAGACTATAGGGACTTTTGAAGTTGGACTCTGTACATTTCCACATTGTGGTATGGCTATAGGCCTAAGGGAGCCAGGGAGTGGTGGCACACACCTTTAATCCCAAGACAGGGAGACAAAGGCAGAGGGATCTCTGTTAGTTCAAGGCCACCCTGGGCTATACAAGACTGAATCTATCTAAAAGAGAAACAGAGCTCATACAAAGGTGATCCCAGCACTTTGGATCCCACGCCTTTAATCTCAGCACTAGGGAGGTGGACACAGGAGTGACATGGCTGGGTGGAGAGAGGAATATAAGGTAGAAGGAGACAGGGGCTCAGTGCAGCCTGAGGTTTGGTTTGGTGGAGACAGTTGCAGTCTGAGGTTTGGTGGAGTGAGATGGAGTCTGGAGATGCAGTCTGAGGACAGTATCGCCCCCTTCAGTCTGAGCATTGGTAGAGGTTAAAGAACTCTGTAGGGGCTGGCCTTTCTGCTTCTCTGATCTTCAGCATTAACACCTGTATCTATCTCTCAGTTTTTATTACTAAGAACAATTAGAATTCATGCTACAGGTTTGGGGATTTCAAATGCTCAAGCTAGATTCAGTGTCTCTCTCTTTTTGCTGTCTACAGATCCAGATGTAGAACTCCCAGCTTCTTTCACACCATGTCTGCCTGTGTGCCAGCAAGTTTCCTATCATGCTTCCTGCCATGATGATATTGTATTGAACCTCTGAAACTGCAGGCAATCCCCAGTTTAGTACTTTCTGTAATGGAAAAATTAAAAAATGCTGCAGGATTCCCGGCGGCAGTAGGCAGCAGAAATGCTGTAGGTCCACAAGTGGTGGTAGTGGGCCATGTGGCAGCAGGCAGTGGGCCCTGAAAGCAGCCAGTCCCAGGCAGAGACAGCTGCCAGTCCCTGAGCAGTGGTTGGTACCAGGCAGGGAGACAGGTGGCAGGCGGGCAAGAGACAGAGACATGGATAGGCACGCCATGCAGAGTAAAGTTGGATATTTATTCAGGGGGTTATAGAGGGAGAAGGGTGAAGGGGAGAAGAGCAGAGAGAGAGAGAGAGAGAGAGAGAGGAGAGAGAGAGAGAGAAGCGGGGGAAGGGTGGAGAGAGAAGCAGAAGCTGTCTCTCCGAGAGGAAGATGGAAAAGAGAGAGAGCTCAGGCTGGAAGCTGAAGATCAGCCTGCCTCAGTGGATGGGGGAGGAAGTGGGCATGGCTTGTTTCTTAAAGAGACAGAACAATCATTACACTTTCCTTTATAAGAGTTGCTGTGATCATGATGTCTTGTCACAGCAACAGAACACTGACTAAAACAGCAGAGTATATTTAGGAATATATATGCATATACAAATACATATATGCATGCAGTAGCAATTGCTAACAAAAGAGGTTGTGAATTTGAAGGAGAGTTGGTTGGGGGTATATGGGAGGGTTTGGGAGGAGGAAAGAAAAGAGAGAAATGTAATTAAAATACAGCCTCAAAAAGAAACAAACAAACACCACAAACAGAAAAACAAAATGGTGAAAATGGATGGCACCCCTGCAAAGAAGAGAGTAAAGCAGCCCTTCTTCTTAGGCTGTGCTGACTCACCCCTGCAAAGAAGAGAGTAAAGCAGCCCTTCTTAGGCTGTGCTGATCCACACCCCTGTCATTAGCATTCCATCTCTTTCTCTCTCTTTCTCCCTCTCTCTCTTTATTAAGCATGTACCTTTAGCTTTCTCAGCTGCATGAGATTCTCATTGGAAACATGAAAGGATTCTCAAATGAAAATGATTTGGAGCTAGACCAGACAAGCTCATAGGGCGACCTGAAGGTGTGGTCCCAGGCAGTGAGTATGCACTCTAAGGTAGACTCTGTCTTAGTTACTTTTTATTGCTGTGCTGAGACACTATGACCAAGGCAACTCATAAAAAGAAAGCGTTTAAATTGATGCTCATAGTTTCAGAGGGTGAGGGTCAATGACCATCATAGCAGGGAGGATGGCAGCACATGGGCGGGCAGGCGCGGTGCTGGAGCAGTAGCTGAGAGCTTACCTGTTAATCCACGAACATGAGGCAGAGGGAGAGAGAGCGCGCTCACTGGGATGGCGAGGACTTTTGAAACTTCAAAGATGGGCCTCGTGACACTTCTTCTAACAAGGTCCTACCTCCTAATTCTTCTCAAACTGTTCTACCAACTGGGGACCAAGTATTCAAACATAGGCGCCTATGGGGCAGGTATTCTCATTCAAATCACTACACACCCCTTCATGTGTCCTATCACCAAAATCCTTTTAAAATGAGAAGAACAATTATGTCTGATGCCTTCCTTTATGCTTTTTATTCTTTGTGTCTTTTACATCATGCCTCCCAATCTCATCTCCCCAAATTAAAAAAAAAATAAATAAATAAAATTTAAGAGAAAAAAAGGGGGAAGGAAGAAAGGGAAAATCTCACTGTGGAAGGCGCAGTGAGTCAGGCAGTAACCACCTTTATTCACACATCTTTATATGCAGGTACTTATCGCCCTCACTGGGACTTTTCCTGGACATCCTATTGCTGCCCTGTGTTGTGAAGATCTGCATCTCTGGGTCCACAGGACTGACCTTTCTCCATGCTCCATCAGATCACAGATGGGGTGAATGATGGGATGGGCCAACACTTAACCCTGGTTCTGGGCCTGGGTTGTTGCAGGGTTGGTCAGCCCACCAGCTTTCCTGTCCTCGCCACTGGGGCAAGCTCTTTGGACATTACCCATGCTATTTCATCCCTTGCAGTATGAGCAACGGGTGGGTCCAGTCCCTCAGGGTTCATTCTCCCACACTTATTCCTTCAGGGCCAACTCCATTGTGGCTTGGGTAAGGGTAGGTGCCATTCTCCTGAGTGCTGCAGCTGTTGAGGGGCAGAAGCAGCTCTCCTGCTCTTATGACCTCAGGGCCAGATCTCCCATCTGCCCCAGGCATTGATGGGGGGACGTCTCTCCTCCCCACACCCCACCCACGCTGCCACATGACAGATGATTAATGGGGACAGCTCTCTCATGCTCACAACATAGGGGAGCTGGCTCACCCACAACTCTGCCAACAGGATTGGCTCTATTGTGCTGCCCAGGCGAGGCGAGGTGTAGGGCTGCTGCTGGTGAAGGGTTAGGTCAGGTCCTCCACTTGCTGCAAGTGGCAAGGAGGAGGGACTCTTTGCCTCACCCATGCCTCCACATGATACCTTCTCACAGAGCTACAGGGCTCTTCTCACTGGGAAAAGCACCAAGTCCTCATCCACTGCTTATTCTTCTGCAGCTTCTTCCCCAGACACTGGCCTACGGCTCATTCCTCAAGCATTCATGTACACTCTTTTCTTCAGTACCTGGATTGCTATTTCTGTAGTACCCACATGATAATATTGCATATTTCACTAGAGACTTCATAAGATAGCTTACTCAGAGTTAGCCTTCACTGTTGGTGGGGACTGCTCATAAGTTTCCCAGCCACACAGACCCAAAATAATCACACAGAAACTATATTAGTTGCAAAACTGCTTACCAATAGCTTAGGCATATTTTTAGCTAACTCTTATATCTTAAATTAACCCATAATTCTTGTCTGTGTTAGCCACGAGGCTTGGTACCTTTTATCAGTGAGGCATTCTCGTCTTGTTTCCTGGGTCTGGGTGATGACTGCAGACTGAGCCTTTCCTCATCCCAAAATTCTCCTGTTCTGGTCAACCCGCCTGGCTACTGACCAATTAGCATATTATTAAACCAATACAAGTGACAAATCTTTACAGGGTACAAGACTATTGTCCCGCAGTACTTCCCTTTTTTTCTTTTCAAAACAAGAATTCTGAATCTAATCTCCTTTGTTTAACTTTTTTCCTGACCATTATCCATAACAACTTGTAACCAACACTCTAAACAAAGACAAACATCTATAATCCATTTTGGGGGAATATGGGCATAGTTTTCTAGGCTACTTCTTGCTTACTGGGGGCACTAATAATCTTATGGGGACCTAAAGAAAATTTAGGATTATGGTCAAGTCCTGACTGGAGTGTTCTGTGAGGCTTGATTTTCTTAGCCAGCAGTCTTGAGGCTATTCTAGATGTAGAACTCAGAGTAAACTCCAACAGAAGTCCTTTGAAATGTTGGATCATCTGGGCTATCTGCTTGGAGATTTTTCAGGGGGTTTTCTTTGATCAAACCTGATTTTTCTTAACCCACAATGAATCCATAGCCTCTCATTTCCTGTGGAAACAAAAGCAAAACCTCTTCTCCAAAGTAACATATCTTTTGACTTAAATTTTAAAGTCAAGGCATTTTCAAAATATGTATGTTGGATTAATCCAGCAGCATTTAAAATCAAATGTCTTTTAGCAGGTATTGCTCCTTCCTCAGCCATCAAACAATTCAAAGACAACACAATAACATACAGTATCCAGAGTCTCTGTGTATTTTTCATCTTTACATGGCTTTATTTTAAACTCTATTTTTTATTTTTAATTTTTGTTTTTTTTGAGACAGGGTTTCTCTGTTTATCTTAGGCTGCCCTGGAACTCACTCTGTAGACCAGGCTGTCCTTGAACTAACAGAGATCTGACTGCCTCTGCCTCCTAAGTGCCAGGATTAAAGGTGTGTGCCACCACATCCAACTTCTTTCTTTCTTTCTTTCTTTCTTCTTAAGGGATTTATCTTTTTTCTTTTCTCTCCTGAGCCTACATATATTTTTAAACACACTGTAAACCACTTAGAGGGTTTTTTTTTTTGTCTGAATCTATCTTTACTATATATCTCTCTTTTTCTGACCACATGAGTCTTTAATTTGCTAAGTGATATGGCTAAGATTAAAGCCATGGCTTTGACGACTGGATTCACCCCATTCCTTAGCTTTCTGAGAACCAAGCTTCATGGTAGAGGTACTGGTGGGAGCCATGTTTATTGCCGTAACTCTACAGAGTTTCAAGGTCCCTCCCACCACCAAGAAGCATGGTGTTGGCTATTCATAAACACCATTTAAGTGTGTGGTAGTAGGGCCTCTTAAAGTGCTGTAAGGTCTTTGCAGCTAAAGCTGAGTCAGGAGGCCTCTCTTAAATGAGACACACTTGCCTCTAGTAAACAGAGCCCACCTGAGAAAATGCTGCTACCAAAAAGCCATGCTTTATTCTGTTCTTTTGTGTCTAAAATTACCTCCCAAGCTCTCTCAGGTTTTATGTGGATGTAGTTGTCCATGTTGGTGTCATTTGTAGATAGAGACTGCTCGTTTGTTTCTCAGCCACCCAGACCTGAAATGATCACACACAGACAGAAGCTATATTAATTGCAACACTGCTTGGCCACTAGCTTGGGCATATATTTAGCTAACTCTTACATCTTAAATTAACCCATAATTCTTGTCTGTGCTAGCCACGAGGCTTGGTACCCTTTATCAGTGAGGCATTCTCATCTTGCTTCCTCTGTATCTGGGTGACGACTGCAGACTGAGCCTTTCCTCTTCCCAGAATTCTCCTATTCTGGTCACTCTGCCTATACTTTCTATCTGGCTACTGGCCAATCAGCGTTTTATTAAACCAATACAAGTGACAAATCTTGACAGAGTACAAGACCACTGTCCTACAGTACTCCACTACTCTTCCAGCTCCCTTCTGCTAATATATATAATTCACCATGCACATCTGACTCACCATGTCTCCCCATTTAGATGTAAACTCTACAAGGATGGTCTTCCACCCAGTGACATCCCTGCAGTGCCTAGGAAAATGTAGTAAGGAGTTCATAAATACTAAATGGATAATGACCATGATTTACCAGATCTGTGCCTTCCTCATTCATAAACGAAGGCCAGGGTCCCCAGGTTGCTATAAGCATTGCCACCAATATCTTCATTGCAAAAATAGCAACCTCTTCCCACATGCTACCTTCTACTCTACATCTCATTTGATGGTCACAACCAGCACCCTGAGTAGCATGTGACCAGTTTACAATCATTAAATCATGAATCAGTTAGGATTTCTATTGCCGTAATAAAACACCTTGACTGAAAGTGGCTTGGGGAGGAAAGGGTCTATTTCTGTTGTCACTTCCACATCACAGTCTATCATCGAGGAAGGTCAGGGCAGGAACCTGGAGGCGGGACCTGAAGCAGAAGCCTTGGAAGAGTGCTGCTTGCTGGCCTGCTTTTCACAACTTGCTCAGGCTGCTGTCTTCTACAACTCAGGTCCACCTGCCCAGGGAGAGCACCACTCACAGGGGGTTGGACCCTCCCACATGGATCACTCATCAAGAAAATGTCCCATAGCCTTACCTACAGGCCAATCTTATGGAGGCGTTTTCTCAAGTGAGGTTCTCTCTTCTCTGATGACTCTAGCTCGTGTTGTGTTGAGAAAAAAAAAAAGCAAAACAAAAACCAGAAAACAAAACCTAGCCAGCACAGGCAGGGAGATGAAGGAAGCTGCCCACCACGGTATACCACAGTGTTCAGTTATGTGATAGAACTCTGAAACATGTTGAAGTTCCCCTGACATAGTAAATCTCTGCTAACTATAATTTTGCCCTCCCGGTATCTAGAAACAATGCCATTGTCCCATGTGTGACTGCCATGGGATTCTAGAGGGCAAACGAGGGATGCCACTAAACATCCCAGTAAAGAATCAAGCCGGGTGGCTGAAGACGCTGAGACTGGGAAGTCTGGTGTGCAGTCCACAGATGCTCTCAGTCACTGCAGCTCTGCTCCATTAGTTGCCAGTGGCAACGCAGACATCATCCACCCCCTCGGAGAGCACCATGGCCATATTTCTTAAGAGTATTCAGTGTTTTCATATCTTTTGACCCTGCCAGCCTTCTTTTAAGGAAGTAAACAAAAATTCCAACTAATACTGGTCATTCGTCATATGTAATAATAAAAGTCCAGTTAACATCTAATAACAGAGGAATTGTTAGATAAACACTGGAGTGCCTACTTGTTGGTTAAACAGCCATTAAAATTAAATTTATTGAGAGTTTATAACAAAATAGGAAAATTCTAGCATAAAATTATGTACATCAGGTCACTTTTAAGCAACTGACAAAAGTTCCACACTCAGAACATGGGAAACAGAAATCCAGGCAGTATGAGGGGACCATAGTTATCCGTTCCTTTCTTTGATTTCTCAGTACTTCCAAATTGCTCTGTAACAACGATGTGCTCATTTTATGATGAAGAAACTAATTAATCAGTTATTTTCTCTGATGAAAAGAAAGGAGGCAAACAAGAGCAAGGCCCTGATTTGCATCCCCAGAATGGCAGGTAAGAGAGGGAGGGAAGGAGGAAAGGAGGGAAGGAGGGAGGGAGGGAAGATGGGAAGGGGGAAGGGAGGAAGGAGGGAGGATTCAAAGGAGTAAGAGCCCTTAAAGTGAGCCTCAGATACATGGTGGAGTATTTGTGGTGATGCATATGTGGACTCATTTACTGGGTTTAGTTAGGGTTTATTATGATCCCTTGGAAGTCATCATCTTGGATATGGGAAACACAAACCTGTTAGTTACACAAGTAGATAGAACTAACCCCGTCTTTATCAGCTTATAATAATTACAAACAACATTTTACATACGCAACAATTTTCTTCTAAAGCTTTGCAAGTCTTTGATTTCATTAGCAGTGGCCTTCAACCTTCCTAACGCTGCAGCCCTTTGATACAGTTCCTCATGTTGTGGTGATCCCCAACCATAACATTATTTTCATTGCGACTTCATAATTGTAATTTTGCTATTGTTACGAATCTTAATATAAACACTCTGTTTTCTGATGGTCTTAAGTGACCCCTGAAAGGGCTATTCGACCCCGAAAAGGGTCAGGATCTATAGATAAAGAGCTGCTACTACATTATAGCAAAGTATTCCCCTACTGAGAACAGGACTTGCCACCATGGTCAGGTCAGAGGGCATACTGAGACTAACCTTGCTGTGGCAAGCCTATGCTGAGTCCCTTGTGTCTAGTGACTGAGACTGTGGGCTACGAACCCATACAGTCCTTGGTTCGCACCACAGCTCCACACCTATAAGCATCCTTGAGGGGCTTTTCAGCCCCTAGGTACTTTCTCTGAATCACAAGGGCAAGCTTCATATTGCCATGAAATTTTGTCAATGCCTAAGGGACACCAAGAACTATGGTTTCCTGTCATGAGAACAGGCTAACTCAGGAAACCAAACTGCACCCACTTTCCAGGTTTCTCTATTTACAACAAACGAAGTTTAGCCATGAAAGTTCTGATGCTGTCTCTGGAAGCATCACATGGCATGTCCTATCTTCTGACTTTGTCTTAAATTCAACTCATCACTCACTCTGGTCAGATCAGGTGAGCAGGGAGACTTGACTTTCTGGTCAACCTTGAATGTAGCCTGGCAGAAGGAAGAAGCACAGAAAACAGCTCCTGCAGCATCTTCACTCAGGCAGATACTACCTGGGAAAATGGAAGAACAGAAAACTGGTGATTTAATTAACCCGCAGAGTCTCTGAAACATAAACATTTTCTCTGTAAAGCTCTGAGAGCTCTCTTGTGTTTAGCCAGCAGGCCTCTCTTTCTGCCTCTTTTTCTGTTTCTCTGCTCTTAAACCCCCTGTAATACATTGTTAGATGACTTGTTTGTACAGAGGGACATCCCCTCCCCAATTCTGAAGGTGTTAGAAATTCCACCCCTATCAATTTTCCATGGGCTGACTCTCTATTCCCTAATGGTTCTGCATTGGTACACATCACAGATATTGGCTGGGAAACAAAGGGAGAAGAAAGGAGCTAGAGATACTCACAGCCAATCTCCTTGTCTATTCCCAGTGTGTTCCACTGACAATGCGGAAGGGAAATTGTTCTATCAGTGACTGTGTTAGATTCATGACCCCACCACAACCTTGAATTGGCCTTTGGTTGTCGCTGATGGGAACTGAAGAACAGCGCCTGTCGACATGATTGCCACTCTCCAATGAATCAGAACATACAGGGCGAGGAACAGCACATTAAAACAGCGACAGAAATATATCACTGTGCTTTTATATAGATGTATTACTTTTGCCTGGGCATATAAATGATTGGGCCAGCCACTTATTTTTTTCCAATAACTATAAATTAAAAATAGGCTAAGGGTTTTTAAATTATGTTCTGTTTAAGAAAAAAATCAAGGCAGCTCTTTGAAGGCAACACTTAAATATTTAAAGATCATCTTATATGGATATTTCAGCTGTTGCAATTAGAGGAGCATGGCTCTTGCCATCTGAGGGTCATGTGACTTAACACGCGGACCCGTGATTTATCCTAGGTTGTCATTAGTTAATTAATCTTCCCCCCGAAAAAAGAGACTGCTTGTGTGCTTAACAAAGAGAATATAATTTACAAAATTAAGTTGTGATTTAAACGACCAGGATATGTAAAAGCCCAGGACAAGGTACTGGGAAAGGTAGGTTCTTCTGGGAAAGATAAAAGCAAGGATCAATGATTCTTAAATCTGGGAGTTCTAGGGCCCCCTGGAGAACATGTTGAAGTAGATGAGCCCTGCTTCAGGTGCACACGTGTATGCCAGCCTTTATCAGAGCTTTTCCCTTTCACTTCAAGGGCCCACAGATTCTCTGAAGCCCCATCATGGAGCCCCCAGGATGGTCCCTTGTTTTTAAGGTTCTTTTTATAACACTATAAAGTTGTATCACACTGGGATGTGGTAATCAGCCCTAATGGATATGTCCAATGAATGATTACTAAGAATAGGTCATTTGTGGATGTTTGTGAGTGTTTTGTTATTTAGAGATGTATGCAAATCTGAAATGCTTCAAAGGTTTCCAATTACAGCCTCATTCCCAGACTATCTGTGGCCTGGCCCCTGCCCATTTCCTTGACATCTGTCACTTTTTATTCTTTTTCTCCCCACTTGAAAGTTATAGCCACATGGCCCCCTTTCTGCTTTCTGCCCCAATGGTACTTCCTGCCTTGAGCTATTTATAGTACAAGGTGATGATGTAGGCATAGCTCAAGCTGAACCTCAGACCTGTGCTTTCTAGAGCTTATGTCTTATAGGGAGAAGCAATCAACAAGCATATATATAAATTTAATCATTTCAAACTTTATGAAGAAATTATGATGGAACAATGCTGGGCTGGAGAGCGAATGACAGCTAGCTTCTTTTGAGAGTTCAGCTGAAATGGGAGAAATGTGAAATAGCTGTGTATGCATATAGTAAAATGCCACATAAGCCTGCACAATTGTTATTCAAAACTTTAAGTGTCTAAGATGAAAATGTTAACTACCTAGGTTTGATCATTACACGACTACATCAAATTATCACAATTCATACATATGTATAAGGAAAATAGTATTTGACAAAGGACAGAAATAACTGCATGTCAAAAGATAGCATCTTCTGGCAAACACAGTGAGTGCAAATGCCCTGAGGCCAACTAGAACTTGGAGGGTTGGAAGGTCAGACTGCAAGCTACCTGGCTTACATTAAGTTTCTCAGAGAGAAACTTAAATTATCCACACAGCTGTCAAACTTAGTGATATGCTCTGAGCAGTGGCAGAGATTACAAATTAAATGTTTTATTTTCTGCAATAATTTTGACTTTTTGTCAAAACCTAAGTGTGCTTATGAAATAATTCAAGTCCTGGGATTTGCAGAAGATCTGGGGAGGTAGAGTGATTTGTCCAAGGACCCACTGCTGGTTAATAAGTTAGCATAGTGGAAGCATCAAAAGAAAGCCTGCCTTTGTTGGGTGACATGTCTGCAGTATGCTACCTCTCCATTCTCTTCGTATAGCAAAAAAAAAAAGTCACTTTGATTTGAAAATCAGTCTGGTATCAGGTTTCATATAAAATTATTGCTCAGAGACTCAACATCATTACATGGTTTCCAACTTTTAGGAATTTTTGATGAAATACTAGCTGAGGTCCCTCGGTTTCTTCTGAGATTGACATAGCCACAGGTCAACTAAGAGTGCCGTTGTTCTCCATGGAAATCCAGAGAGAAACTTAGAACCAAACATGAAGGTCTGAAAGATTTTTATAGTTCATACTTCATCATTTCTTATGATGACAGTCCATGTCAAGAAAGAGGACTGATGTGGGATGTCCTTCTGTATATGTGTTGCTTTTATTGGTTAATGAATATTGGTTGGCCAATGACTTAGATGAGTAAAACCTAGCAGGAAATCTGAGCAGAGATATACAGAGAGAGTAGGTGGAGTAGGTACTGAAGGAGAAAGATGCCAGAAACTTACTGGTAAGCCACAGCCTCGTGGTGATACACAGATTAATAGAAATGGGTTAATTTAAGATATAAGAGCTAGCTAGGAGTATGCATGAGCTGTTGGCCAAACAGTGTTGTAATTAATATAGTTTCTGTGTGATTATTTGGGTATGGGTAGCTGGGAATCAAAGCACAGTCTCAGTTTACAGAGGACCTTGGCACTGCATGCTGATCTAGTTCTTACAGCCTAAACTGAATGGATAGCAGACATTAATTTCGACTATTCATGGGAATTCTTTGATCTAAAGGAAGCTAATGTTTCTAAACTTTAGGAAAAACTTAGAGGTGGGTGAGTGCAATACTTTTAGTAAGACTGAGTGAATTCTAGCCATTACGATACAACTAATGATCATTGAATTCTCATATCCCTGGACCAATATTGAATTCTCTCATTGAAAATAGTAAGGAAAGGGGACTGGAGAGATGACTCTGTCATTAAAAGCACTAGCTGCTCTTCCAGTTCAATTCCTTAGGTTCAATTCCCAGCACCCACAGGGGAACTCACAACTGTCTATAACTCTAGTTGCAGGGGATTTGATACCTTCACACCATTGCACATAAAATAAAGTTAAATAAGTTATTTTAACAAAAGAAAATTCTAAGAAAAGATTCTGGCCTAGCCTCATATTGAGATGTTCTTTTAATAAACGTGTTCAGAAAGATGAACGGAGCCTGCTTGGCATCACCTCTGACACAGTGTAGAATGTGTGGTCCTCTCTCAGATCTGAAGGCAATCTCTCTCTTTCCATTGACCTTTCTCTCCATACATCATTAGTGACAATGTTAACAAGTGGTTCCTTCACAGCCACACATTGACTTTTGGATATCTGGGAACTTTAAAAAAAACTCCCTAATCTTTGAACAACAATTGTACTCCTAAGATTTGGTCATAAGGAAATCAAATGTTTACAACAAAGAAGCCAGACAGTCACATATCTTTAAATATTGAAAATGATCTAAAACAGATGGAATCACTCAAAATGAATTAGATAAAATCAGATCTCATAATATTTTCCAACCATACACACACACACATGCATACCAGTTACATGACAAGTTTGTATCATCAAATAAGTTTAAGATGCACAAACTCAGACTGGAATGACATAACTGGTTTTCCATGTATGTGGAAGAATAGGTGGTGGAGCATGGATGAATAGATAGATGCATATGTATATTAGTGTTTGTGTGTGTGTGTGTGTGTGTATGAGAGAGAGAGAGAGAGAGAGAGAGACAGACAGACAGACACAGAGAGGCATTTTTATAGATTTCCTAGTTCTGTGCACTGAGGAAGTCTAGAACCACAATTCCTTAATAGCAAGGAATGTACGAAACCTGTGCCAAGTATTATGTTCTATGGGCAAGGCTGTGGAGAACCAACCATTTTTCCATGATGCTGATAAGACCTAAACCTGGAACACCTTTCTGAAGTGTAATTTGGATATTGTCGAGGACTGGCCTTGACAAAATCACCTCTTGCAAGGGTAGAGGTGTGGGAATTGAAGAAATATAGTAAAGACTATGAAGATGCATAAAAATAATAAGACAGAAAACATAGAATAATACCGGGAGGGTATTCCAGTGATTACTGAAATCCTGAAATTCAGCCGTGTTTATTTTTCCACAGCTTTTATACCCAACGTAAATGGGGGGGGGTAACAAAAGACTTTATTAATATGGTACAAAGGCTAACTCACAGTCAATTGCTTTATCACTCTGAGACATCAAATCATTAGCATTCTGTAGTCTAGGTAGCAAAGCTGCTCTAGGTCTGAAGACCACTCTTCCCTAGGTGACCTCATAGTTACAAAAGAAGGAGCAGAAGTATGTCTCCATATCCTGACCACCTGTCAGGATGGCAAGGCCTATCTTAATTTCAAAAGAACCAAGCAATCACATCCTGAGTTGGGACATACAACTATGCTTGTCAATTTCCAAACTCTCTGACCATCAGACAAGATGAAAGTGGGCTGCATTTTTCAGCCTCCTCAGGATATGGTTAACTAAATAAAATTTAAACATGGTTTTATATATATGTACACAGATGTGTGTGTGTGTGTGTGTGTATGTATGTGTGTGTATGCTTACTTGTCGGCCCAGGAATTCCACTTTCCATCTAAAAAATCCACACTGAAGGTATTTGTCTAATCATATACAAATACATACTTTCCTTAGCATCTGCTACAATTACCAAATATTAGAAAAACCTTAAATGTGTATACACAGTATTGTCATGTGTGTACCTAACACCTGACCCTAACCTAGTACAGCAATGTGCTATGTCACTGTTAAAAGAGCAGCAGAGATGTCTAGGACATGCTGTTCTGTGAAAAACTAAGTTCACAGTTGCCAATAGTATGATATGATGTGTGAAAAAAGAAGATAAAATATACCAGTGATTCCTCATTTACACAGGAGAAATACAGAAGGATGAACTAGAAACTACTGGCAAAAGTTAATGGGGAGGAAGGGAGTCGAAGAGAATAAGGAAGAGGAAGGCTTTTCCGAGTTATCGGTTTAAGTCTATAGTCCCAATTCTTACTGTATTTAGTGTACCTTCAAGCTTAACTTTAAAAGTTAATATTGACCAGGATGTGAAGAGACCGTAAACTAAATATAAACAATAATAGTTGAACCTTACTCTCAGACAAAGTCACGATTTAAATACCTCATGAGAGGAGAAGCCCAAGCAATTTGGGGAGATGATATTTTCTGTTGTATGTGACTAGGTCAAACGGAAACCCTTTTACACAGACACTGTATTTAAGTCAGCAAATTAAATGTGTTTTTCACAAGGTGTGGACCAATGAATCAGAAACTCTGTGTGCATTCTGCAACTGAATATATAAATAAATATATTGTTACTAATGAAATCCAGGCCTCCCACTGTGAAAGAAAACAATGTCACTGTTAAGAAAAAGGAGTGAGGCTGGGGTGAACAGTGCATAGCTGGTCTGTAACAGCAGGCATAGGCACAAAGCCACTTCTGTGACTGGCTGTATGGATGGACAGACAGACATGCAGATAGACAGAATGATGGATAGAATGATGGAGGGACAAGTAGAGTAATGACTGGTGTTTTATGTCTACTTGACTAAGCCACAACTGCCTAAATATTTGGTTAGGCAATCTTAGAGTGGGTATATGAGGGTGTTTCTGTAGGAGCCAGCCATGATAAGCTAAATAGAAACAAACCACCCAAAGGAAGTTCTTCACTTCCAACCATTATCACCTGCCAGAGTAGGACTCAGCCATCAGAAAGTTTAGTGGAAGCCTGAGTCTCCGTAGTTTACTCTGAAGCAACACCTGGTTGCAGGAAGGACCATAAACTAAGATTACCTGAGCACCACCCAAGAACACACCATCCAAAGGAAATGCTTAACGTTCCAACCGCTGTAGATAGGATCACCTGCCAGTACACACTCACCAGGACACCCCTAGACAAATGTCAGCCAGTCAAGGGTCATGAACCTCAGAAACCCCTTATTCCCACCTTTACTACTATAAAAACCCAACTCTAACTGAGCTTGGGGCTCTCCGTTTACTCCGTTGGACATGCAGAGAGACTGAGTTTGCAAACTTGCATAAAATAAAGGCTCTTTGCTTTTACATGTGGGACTCGGTCTCCTTGTTGGCTTTTGGGGGACTTCGCAGATTTGGGCATAACAGTTTCCTGATGAGTAATGCAACTAAAGTAACGGTTTACCTCACACGTACCTAATAATGATTGACAGGTTAAACTTTATTTTCTACTTTTATTGATTCTCTGAGGATTTCTCATTGTGCATCCCAATCCCACTCATTTCCCCATCCCCCACCCCCTGAATCTGCCCTCCACCCTTAAAACCTCCCCTTCCCTAAATTTAAAAGAAAAAAAATTAAAAACCATCCAAAACAAAACAAAGCAAAGCAAACAAAAACAACAACAACAACAAAAAAATAGGAGAATCTCATCATGAAAGCTGTGTGTGGCCCTCCCAACTCACACCATTAACCCTTTAGTCCTTTCTCGTTCACTTCCAGGTGTTCATTGCATTGGTCATTGGTCTGGTTCAAGGCCTCTGGCATCTGCTACACTATTGATAGTGGGCTCTCACTGGGGCTCCTTTTAGATAGCCTGCTTCCTTGTGTCATGGAGATTCTGAAGTTTTGGATCTGTAACTTCCTCCTCTTCACATGCTCCAATAGATAGGGTGGATATTGGACAGGCCAACTCAGCCCTGCTTCTGGGCCTGGGTGGTAGCTGGGCTTGTCAGCTGGACCAGCTTTCCGCCATTGTCATCACCGGGTGAGGTTTCCAGCACTGCCTTGGCTAGCCCACCCAAACCTCAGCTTTCTCTGACCTTCCGGCCTCTGACCCACACTCACACCACCAGGGCCAGCACCACTGGCTTGCCCAGGCAAGATACAGGGCTCTCTCCTCTCCTCTCCCAACCTCTCCCCTTCTCTCCTTCCCTCCCTTCTCCTTCCCCCTCCCTTCTTCTCTTCCTCTCTACCTCCATCTCTTAGGGGAAGTACATGGGAGAGGGAGGAGTCAGCTCTCAGGCCCTTAGGATTGGCTGTAGTGTGCTGCCGCTGAGGGACAGGACTAGTTCTCTTGTGACCCCAGGGTTCTCTCTCTCTCTCTCTCTCTCTCTCTCTCTCTCTCTCTCTCTCTCTCTCTCTCTCTCTCTCACACACACACACACACACACACACACACACACACACACCTGACTGCAGTAGGTAGCAAGGGGTGGGAGAAGGACATCTTTCCCTCACCCATGCCACCATATGGCAGAGAAGAGGCAGGGACAGCCCTGTTGCCCTCACAGGCTCTCCTGCATCCTGACAACAGGGTTAGCTCTAGTGTCCTGCCGTGGTGGGGTGGAGAGCCTGCCCGCTCTCCCTTAGGCGGCTGCTGGTGAGGGACTAGGCTAGTTCTCCAACTCTCAGGATCCCAGGGCCAGCCCTCTAGCCCGAGGTTAAACATTTTGCATATTGAGGTTGGTTGTTGTTGTTTTGCTGTTGTTGCTTTGTGTCTGTGTGTGTATTGTTCATTTCTTAAAATTTTTTATTAAAATTTCAATCAAATTTACTGAGTTCCTTTTGTTGTAAATAGAGTGACCTCTGCCTGTGGGGTATACTGCAAATATTCCCCCTTAGTTTTAATATTTTTAAATGTTCTTTCTTATCCTGAAATTTTGCATTCATTTTTTATAGTTAAATTCGTCAAACTTCCTTTTGCTTCTGAATTTTATTTATATTTTTGAACATGTGTTTATTACTATCCCCCCAAAGACTTAAATACTACTTTAGCAAAAAAAGGAGAACTAACTTACTTAATGATAATTTTAACCAGAGAAATAGAGGGAGGGAGACTAGGGAACCAACCTTAGAAAGGGCCCTCCTGTCAGGTGTGGTCCTAGTCCCACCAGGATTCAGCTGCTTCTTTTAAGAGTAAGTACTCTTGCCAAAGCATTTAGCTACCAGCGACCAGCAGCGCTCTCGTCTGTAAAGTTGGAGGGTAAGGCCGGCCTGTACTCCTACGAGGATCCCAACCCAACACACTTCTTTCAATCTCGGCACTAAGGAGATATTTGCTGTTGTATTCATGATGAGCCAAATGGTGAACGTAACTCAGTGGAAACCTTGAGGTGGACCAGTGCCTTCTTCCTTACCGTTATCTCAAGCTACCACTTGTCTAATTGCAAATAATCTGAGAGATTTTCACATGCTCATCTGGGTGTTCCTCAAAATTGTTCCCTTTATCCTCTGAAACTTTGTCCTTTGAAATATTCTCAGGTCTCTGTTCTAAATGAATTCAGAGACAAGTGATGAGGATGAAGTTAACAGGCATCGATACACTAAGTTGGCAGCTAGGAGCATCAATGTGCATTCCAGAATGGCCCAGGAGCACTAGCATGTATTCCGGAATGGCCTAAGAGCATCAGCGTTCATTCCAGAATGGCTCCAGAATGGCCCAGGAGCACTAGCCTGCATTCCAGAATGGCCCAGGAACACTAGTGTCCATTCCGGAATGGCCCAGGAACACTAGCGCCCATTCCAGAATGGCCCAGGAGCACTAGCCTACATTCTGGAATGGCCCAGGAGCACTAGCACGCACTCCGGAATGGCCTAGAAGCATCAGCGTTCATTCCAGAATGGCCTAGTCTATTACCTTCTCTTTCTCAGCACCCACCTCCCATGCTCATCCAAGCTCAAAGTGATTCCCAAAGGATGTGTTTGTTTGCTTAGAATCTGGATTCTTCCACTGGTACTGACTCTCCTTAGGGGTACATGGGTACCCGAAGGAATTCCTGTGGCCAAACATGTTCTTCTTGCTACGTGAGATTCTGGTTTCTGAATAAAACAAAGCAAATGCCTATAGGAAGCCTGATGTTACTTTTATTTTCAGTGCTATCTTAAACAACCACAGGCCGGGTGGTGGTGGCGCACATCTTTAATCCCAGCACTCGGGAGGCAGAGGCAGGCGGATCTCTGTGAGTTCGAGGCCAGCCTGGTCTACAAGAGCTAGTTCCAGGACTGGCTCCAAAGCAACACAGAGAAACCCTGTCTCAAAACAAAACAAACAACAACAACAACAACAAAAAAAAAAAAACCCCACAACCAAGACTAGTCTCTTAATGGTTTTATAGCTGCTTTGAAATTCCTATTGAAGTTGATCGAATCTCTTACAGATACTTGTTGTCTCCTTGACTAATCCCCCAGTGATTTGGAAATAGATGCCCTTTGTCTTGTAACAGATTAGTCCTCAATAAAACCACTGGAATTATAAATTAAAAGTGCCTCTCATATACCTAACCTCACGATCATTCTATCTGCAAATGGCCGAAGCTATTTTTGTTGTTTATCATAAACACTGAGGGCTCTAGTTTGCTTCCTGTAACTGTAGAAAAACACCATGACCAAAAGAAACGTGGGGCGGGGAGGATTTATTTGCCCTTCACGTCCATGTCACAGTCTGCTATGTAGCAAAGTCAAGGCTGGGGTTGAAGGAAAAACCCAGAGGCAGAAACTCAAACAGAGGCCATTGAGGAATGCTGCTTATTGACTTATTCTCTGTGACTTGCTCAGACTGCTTTTTTCTACAATTTTGGATCAACTGCCCAGGGATGGCTCCTCTCACAGTGGGCTAGCCTCTTCCACACTAATCATTAATCAATAAAATGTCCCCATAAACTTGCCAACAGGCCAATCAGACATGAACGCTTTCTCTTAATTGAGGTAACCTTTTCAAAGGGGACTCTAACTTGTATCAAGCTGACAAAAAAAGCAAAAAACAAAAACACAGAAACAAGCCAAAGAACAAAAAACACAGAAACAAACCAAAAAACAAAAAGCTAATGAACACACTGCGGGACTGAGGCAATGTCTCGGCAGTTAAGAGTAATTGCTATTCTTATAGAGGACCCGAGTTTGGTTCAAGATGGGCCATTCCCAATCAATCACCTGTAATGCCAGCTCCAGGAGACCTGACACCCTGTCTGGCCTCCCCTGGGTGCCTGCACCTGTGTGCTCCTGCATGCAGGTCGACACATACACATACACAAAAAATAAATCTTAAAGCATGAAGAAAAATAAGCTGAAACATTATTAACATTCATGGGGTGGTAATTCATAATCAAATATGCAGTATTTATCCCCAATTTCCTGGCAGAATTTGTGACCCTCTTGGAACCTCATGTGGGCAGACCATGTTTTGTAAGCTAATGGGATGATTCAACGTGGTAAGGGGGTTAGAGAGACGCGATCAGGTGCTCAGGAAGATCAGAATTGTTTCATTGATTGTGCCTTGAGTTTCTATGGAAACCCCTTAGCTTTAAGGTAGGGACAGTTTTCTGAATGGTGATCACATTCGTGAGCTAGAGGTTGGCATGCTTACTCCAGAGAGGGCGTGGGAGCTCTGCATTCCTTAAGCTTTCCTTAGTTAGATTCCTTACTTGGGATCCTAGCGCTTTAAGGGGCCAAGGGCTAATACAATGGTATTTTGGTCTGTACTTGACCTTGTCTTGTATATGGAGACAAATGTGGGTAGAAACATCAGACCACTTCCTTACAGCATTTTACGTAGATGCCCCTGACCATTTACAAACTATTTTATTATAATACTTTTTCTTTTACATCTTCTTTAAATCATGCAGAGACATTTTGATGATTTTTTATTATATGTACTTATAGGTTATATTATTTGCAAATTTTATCTCTGAATAGTACAAAGCTATTTGTAAGTATTTGCAAAATAATAATAATAATTTGTTTCATGGTTTGCATTCAGCTGTATTATTTCATCGGCTCCTTATGATGACTTTAAGGGGAACTCTTATAAACCTGATTATATAAAATCAGGAACCGCAGCCCATCATGAGTATATCTGTTGTCCAAACTCACACAGCTCATAAGTGAGAAAGTCAAGACTCAAATTTATGTTTCCAAAGACCTGAACTTGATAGAAATAAGACAAGAAAAAATGGAGTGTTGAATTAAGCAAGAAGGATAAAGAAAGGAAATAGATGAGAGGCGTGTAAGAGGAAAGAGCCATCAGCCCACTTTTCAGTAAATTCTTCTTATTGTACCACCCTCAGAAACCTTGGCTACCACCGGGCATGTGGGTGGCCCCTGAGCTCAGCAATGCTGCGTCTCTCCTACTCTTCCCTGGCTCCAGGTCGTGTATTCAGAGAAACCAGAACCTGGAAGAGTCAGTCAAGCCTCCGAGGACTTCCGGGTGGAGGCTAGTGACAGTCAGGTTCTAGGAGTCTCCTTACACAGCTGCTCCCACCTTCACCAAGGAACAAGGCTGACAATATGCTCACATGCTCACTGGTTTGGAGATTTGCCAAGGAACATGTTGTGATGGAGATTGATCAAGACCAATGTTTCTCTCCCCAGCAGAATTCCCTCATGGGTCAGGAGACAGCATGGTCCTAGATACGGTCAGTTCCGGTTAACTGAAAACATGAGTTACGGGCACTTTTAGTTTGAACGTAGCGGGATGCATTTGTGTGGTTTGCATCCATTTTTGCACACCTAAAGATGTCTAGCTGTCCTGGGGTAAAAATAAAATGGCTTCCAGGAACACCTCTCTCATGGATCTCATCATGGATCGTATCCTGAAGACAAAAGGCCAGGGCTGTGTGCACAGATGTACTAAATGCTCTGCTTCAGAGGGTGCGGGGAGCAGAGTCATCAACATGGGAAATGTTTGGGGCAGATATTTTTCTACAGAAATTCTTCCATGTCTTAGAGTTCATTTAAAAACAAAAAACAAAAACTTAAAGAGATGTCTCCAAATACAGCTGAAAAATAACTTTTCTAAATTTTAAAGAGTAAAAGGTGAATTTGGGTGATAAAAAGAAGGTGGAGGGTTAGCAAGATAGTTCAGAGTATAAAAACACGCGTCACTAAGCTTGAGGAACCTCATGTTGAAAGGAGAGTACCAACTCCCCAAAGTTGTCCTCTGAACTCCACACGTGCACTGCCTCCCCTGCCCCAACCCACAAGGAAATAAATAAATAAATCCAATTTTAAAAAGACTGAATTATTTTTCTATTTTTACTTAGAAAAACATAGTAACAAATCAAATAAAAGTTTTGATCCAATGGATGTAGGAAATGAAAAAGTAATAAAGGGATGTTCTGGGCCATTCATTGATAAAATGATTATTGCTATTGTGGATTTTATGATGCTTGGATTGACACCTTTTTAAAGATGTTTGCTTTATTGTGATTTATTTTTTAGTTAGATTTTACTTTTGAGGTTGTTTTAGAATTCCGTATCATTTTCTTATGGACGGCTTCTCCCATTCTACGGACTTAGTCTCGGTACAACGTGAACACATTTCATCCGGGGAGGCATGGTAGACCATTTCCAGAGTGCTTTTGTGGCGATGTGGTTAGGTTTCTTTCCCGTGATACCAGAAGACTGTATCTATAACTCACAGCAGAAATTATATGACAAATCTCAGGACAACTGAAGACGCAAGCTTTACATTCTGAGAATTCCAAACAAGAAAAGTGAAGTCAGGGTGAACACTGGGCCCGGGAAAATAAACCTGCTGCAGCAGACGCACCAGTCACAGGCAGGGCGGGGGGGGGGGGTGCTGAGAGGGACCCTAGCTTGCCAGGCCAATAGGTGTAATGAGCTACAGAGGTCTTATGATGTAGTCCCTGCTTTTTCCTGTGTGTAAGACTCTCCCACTCCTCAGCGGTCTAACCCGCTCCTGCAGTAGAATCTAAAGGAGCGGCTTGAAAGGAATCAGAATAAGGACAGAAAACGAGGACAGCCAACTTTTTATGAGGAGGAACTGAGGTCTCAGGAGGGAGATTAACGTCATGGCAGGCTCTGCAGTGAAGCGGGAATCCGCGGCAGACACTGACTAGAAACACCTCCACATACTTCCCAAAGACCTAACCACGTCCCGAGGCTCAGCCTCCGCTAATACTTTGATATTAACCTTTCCAGGGGTCACTTCCACACTGTAAGCCTAACACGCCACCCGGAAAATATAAGCAAGCATCAGTTTTCCTTGATGCCTAACTGTTTTAAATGTCCTTGAACTGCATTTTCTCCGCGAGGCGTAATTTTATGGATTGTGGACTACATTTACTGCTCAGCACTTCTTGCCCAACCCCAGATGATTGCAGACCTACTGAGTTGTTAACTCACATGGTCAGCATTAATGTCTGAGGCTACTTAGACCAAATGACTGTAGCGTAGTGTGATTAACACCTGGCCTCTGAGCGTCCCAGCGAAATCAGCACTCTGCTCTTGCTTTTCATCCAGCAAAACCCCAGGAAGAACGGGAGATAATGACTTGTGCTAACTGCACTTCTCTTTGGAAGAGTTCACAGTTCTATCCCAATCTGATTACCTCCCTTGCGCAGGCTAGTTTTGTGTCAACTTGACACAAGCTGGAGTCATCGGAGAGGAGGGAGCCTCGGTTGAGAAGATGTCTCTACGCGATTCATCTGCAGGCAAGGCTGCAGAGAATTTTGTTAATTAGTGATTGGTGTGGGAGGGACCGGTTTGTGGGTGGTGGTACTCCTGGGCTGGTTGGTTCTAGAAGAAAACCGACTTGAGCAAGCTATGGGGAGCAAGCCAGTAAGTAGCACTTCTTCATGGCCTCTGCAGTAGCCTCCGCCTCCAGGTCCCTGCTGTGTTTGAGTTCCTCAGTGATGAACAGTGATGTGGAAGCTTAGGCCAAATAAGCCCTTCCTTCCCCCAAGACATCCTTATGTATTTGGAAGTTTTGGGTGGCTAAATTCTCCACTGCACAGGCTGGTTACAGAGACCCAGAACAAATCTGTGGCTTCTTTAAAGTCACATGCAGTGTAAGCTGGTTAATCCCCTCTGCTACATTGTTTTGTTTACTTTTTACTAGGAATAGTTCTTTTTAAAAAATTGTGGTAGGAAGTATAAAAAACTTCAGTAAACATCGTAAAGCTGCAAGGAACCTTAAAAGTCACTTATTTGCATATCTATGCCTTGAACAGCTTCTCAAAATAAAGTTGGTTACACACACACACACTGTTGTATTGGTGTCACAGGAACAAACTCAGGAAAGTGAACACAGCAAAGACAGCCAGTCTCTGAAGGGCACACATGTATCAATATTCCCCAATCTGTGTTCTCATTGCATTAGTGAATGTATTAGTGTGTATCAGTGGGTTGTGAGAGTTGAGTATGCATCGGGCCGCTCTGGTTTAGCATGTCAGTGACTCTACCTGGGAGGAGGCTGTCAGGGGAGAAAGTCTACAACAGTCTCAACCGATTCACTCAACCGTCTCTCCCACTGCTCCGGTGAACCGAAGGGGAGGTTGACAAATTCCCGATATCAAAACCAGCTGTCAGAACAACATAGGGTAATAGCTGTCCTTGTCAGATGCACCAATTAATTCACTAGACTGTCAATGCCGGGATAATTGATAGACTCTGCAATCTGGCTGAGTAATGAAAGTTGAAGGCATTACAAAGTCCGCTTCACCTCTGAGCACATGTCCTATTGTGGAAGTGAGGCCGTCAGAGCTGGACAATATCAATAAACCTCTGCCAAAATGAACACTTGATTTTTCAAAGTGTGTGTGTGCAGCCAGGAGAAGGAGTGTCCCCTCATCATTGGTGTTGCTTATCATGTGACTACTTCCCCAGAGTGCTGTGAGCAACTGCTCAGAGGAAAAGAAACATTCAGGGGTTTATAGGAGGCTTGTCTGCATGCAGACACAAAGCAGCACCACCATGGGGATGCCGTTTAAGCTGGCAATAGCCCAGGCCTTTCTGTTGTATATGTTCACTATCTGAGAGAGAGAAGGAGAGGGCTAGGTTAACCAATGTACCCTAAAGATTTGCTAGGGAATGTTCTTCCTTTCTATGACTGGATACTTCAAAGAGGGTCAGATGATGGAAATTTACCCAAGGCAAGAGCTGTTCGTTAATGAGGTTTATATGTAAACGAGATAGTATTGGCAGTGAATACCACGTCAGGAAAGAGCCTATGAGGTTCCCTAGGAAATCGAGGGTTGTTCCCATAGAGGTCAGCTAAAAGCATAAACCCCAAGTAGGTTCAATGGGCTCAGGTGGAATACAAGGCTCATAAGATCTATGCTGATAAACAAGTATCATCATCTGCTTGAGTTTTCTGCTGATTTAGAAGACTCACTGAGTATGCATTTTTATTAGTTAAGTTTTAGATGTTATGGTGTTTAATTCTCACAATAGCCTTGTGGAGCAGATGCAAGAAAAATAATTTTTAATGCTCGCAGAATTGTTTAGCCCAACAGAGTAATACCTGTAATAACTCAATTTTCCTCATCTTCCTTTCCCTCAAGTGGTAGGATCCTTTCTTGCTGGGAGAGGAGCTCCACATACTGATCTGATTAATGAGCTACTGATGCTGAAAGCAGGGAGCCTGATCATCCTGCAGGAGCGGCAGGAGCAGTGTTGCTTTCCAGGAGTATTCAGAGGGATTCTGGGAGCAGTGTGGGGAGGAAATCAGTTGGCGGGGAAAGGGCAAAGACTGACTAAATATTGGTATGAACTAATACTTCTATCTGGAGGGTGTCTTTAAGGAACGCGAGCAAAATCTGGAATGTATTTTCAACTACATTTGGGCTGTTGGAATCCAGGCTTTTTATGTGTGACAGTGCCCTGAAATAGAGTCATGTGATCTCCGAGATCATTAATATCCACCAAAAGATAGAGATATTAGAACTCAGAAATTATACAGTCCATCCCGAGCTTTCAGCACATTTGCAAGACTGTGATTTAGCTTCAGGGAGGAAGCTCTTCATTTTCACAAGACATTCTGAAACATTCCCAAGGCTGTTTCATGGCTCTTCCCTTAGTCAGTGACACCAATTTCCCTCCAAATCTCAGCTTGGAGATTCTGTTTTCTCTTGGTAGTAATAATTTCGAACACTGGACACTTACTCTAGCCAAATACCTGCCTTGCAATGCCTTCCTTTATCTTCATGTACCCTCCAGGCATGAGTTGTAATCTCTGGTTCCAGAAGCAGAAGCAGGGAGTTTTAAGCAGACAAAGGTCTACATCGCTACTGTACATGGGGGGCCAGGTCAGAATCTTGGCCTACCTCGGCTTAACACCTCAGAGTCTCTGCCTATATCCATTTTTTTTCCTTTATGGCCATTACCAAGACCACACTCCAGGTAAAGAGAAAGCGCTCTTAGAAATGCCACAGGCATCCTTCTGGCCTCTGTTTCCCTTCTGACCGCCTGGTTTGCCTGTCTTGTGAAGGGGCTGCATCACTGAATCACCCCTATGCTTAGAAGAGAGAAATACTGCGCAGAAGCGTGAACACTGAAACTAGGGAGGCCTGGCCAGGGCATCTGGTTGCTGCTCTCAGCAATATGATTGGCCAACTGGGAGTTATCTAGGCAGGCAGTCTTCCGTTTGGATGTCAGGATCAGGAAGAACTGGTCCCTTCTGTGGGCATCTGAAACTTAGGGTAAGCATGGTCTCGGGTCCCTTCACCTGGATTATGATATTTTTTTAAACATTTATTTATTTATTTATTATGTATACAATATTCTGTCTGTGTGTATGCCTGCAGGCCAGAAGAGGGTACCAGACCCCATTACAGATGGTTGTGAGCCACCATGTGGTTGCTGGGAATTGAACTCAGGACCTTTGGAAGAGCAGGCAATGCTCTTAACCTCTGAGCCATCTCTCCAGCCCCTCGATTATGATCTTTACAATCAGGACCTCATTCTCAAGCCGTCCGCTCAGTAACACAAATGGAGGTTTGTGTAGTGTCTCCCAAGAGAATTTTCTCTCCTAAAAGCAGAACAGTTTTCTCCCGCCTATAGTTCATTGTGAGTGATTTCATAATGATAATTATTTAAAGAAAAAGAAATGAAAGTTGAAGCCCTGTTCTAATACCTGCCTTCAGGGTGCCTTAACTAGACAAAGGTCTTTGCATCACTAGAGGTAGATACTCAGTACCCAGTTAAGTTACCCGTTTCCCCTCCTACAATTATTCAGTCCAAAAGGCTTTGCTTTACTTCACTTTATTTTATTTTTCCATTGGCCAATGGAGGCTGTCATGCTCAGAAGCTAACTGTGTTGTCCTGCATGGGCATCACATCCGTCAATTAGCACTTCTGCCTTCTGTGCTAAAGGAATTATCTCCAAGTGCATCTTGATAGATTCTTCTCTCTACTCATTACCCAAGACAGATTCAGCAGAGACTTTTCATGTTTAATGGTAACTGTCTTACACATATTCCAATTCTTTTCAATGCACACATGCCTATTTATAGAACCCATAATGTCCCATTGAGTATTTTTACATTTAAATGTACTTAAATTACAAGAGTCTCTTATAAAATAAAATCAGATATTATATATGTGTCTTTTGTGAAATGGAAGCTGTTGAATACCTTGTCAACACATGATTCAAGACTGGAATTTATTTGTATCTCTTTCTATATATATATATATATATGTATTTGTATATGAACATATGTGTATTTGCCATGATCCATTGTAATGTGCTATTCTTATTTTTTCTAATCCATCTCCATTGTAACAAGATGGACATTATTAATGGACCGTTTTCTTTATAACTTTTATTGCTTACCATAGCCCTTACATTTTAGACTACTTTGAATTTTGCTTCTCTTTTAGGAGACAGTTTCATGTAACCAAGACTAACCTCAAGCTCACTACGTAGCCTGGAATAATCACAGAACTCTTATCCTCCTGTCTCCACCTCCCAAATGAAGCAATTACAAGTATGTGCACCAGCTTTAATTGCTTTCAAAGCACATTTATATTTGTTCATTGTTCATCAGATGAACTTATATGACTTTACTGAAATTCTTGGTTGTTAAGATTCCTGAATTCATCTTCTAGTGTAGTTCCATGATATGCACATATTTTAGGCTATCCCAATTGAGTGTAAATGGTCTAAAAGAAAGGCATTCTATAAACACCCTGCCTGTTTCCACCTGATATATAGTACATGCTTTGTAAATATTTGTGAACAAACACAATAATCTATTCTAAATAGTTTTCTCTCCTGGTCAGTTGACAGAAATTATTGTTGAGCTATATAAAAGGCCTCCTTCTTAAATAGAGCATATACCCCATCAACTAGCTATCTCTTCAAAGTGCATGTCATCAGCATGTCACCAACTATCAGTTAGTGTGTCTTCTACCGCTACAGTTTTCACGTTTCCAGCGGATCAGATTCTCTGCTTCTGACTTAACTGGCTTAGGTATTCATTGAATTCTGCTTGAATCTTTGAGTTTTCTGCCTCTATGGAAAATAGTTAATAGATTCAATTTTATTTTGGCAAACATCAACTTTGAGTGCTTGTAATGTGGTAGATGTCACAATGATTGCACAGACTTACAATCCCATTTCTCAAGGAGAAGGAAATCTTATTTCTTCGTTGTGAGTACACAGGAACCCTTCCAATTTCAAATGTTTCTAAAAAGTCTCATAATGAGTTTAGGAATCTCCTTATCTAGCCCTGGTTTGCCTTGAACTCACGTCCCTCCTTCCTTAGACTTTCCAGTAACGGCATCAGTGTGATGGAATCTAGAATCACAAAGGAGACAAGCCTTGGGCTTGTCTGTGGGGGCGGTGTTAAATTGGGTTAGCTGTGGTGTGAAGACTCCCTTAACACTATTCCACAGAGTGGAGTTCCTAAATGGCTTCTCCATTGCCACTGCAATAAATCCAGTTGAGCCAAATTAAAAATAAAAGGCCTGGATTATCTCACTCAAGATAATTTTTTTCCTAGTTATATCCATTTGCCTTCAAATGTCTTGATGTCACCATTTTTAACAGCTGAGTAATACTCCATTGTTTAAATGTACTACTTTTTTTTTTTAATCCATTCTTCAACTGAGGGACATCTAGGTTGTTTCCAGGTTCTGGCTGTTACAAATAAAGCTGATGCGAACATAATTGAACAAGTGTCCTTGTGGTATGATTGAGCAATCTTTGGGTATATGCCCAGGAGTGGTATAGTTGGATCTTGAGGTATATTGATCCCCAATTTTCTAATAAACTGCCATATTGCTTTCTCAGAAAGACAAACATGGTATGTACTCACTCATAAGTGGATGGATATTAACTGTAAAATAAAGGATAACCATGCTACAATCCACAGACCCAGAAAGGCTAGGTAATAAGGAGGGCCCAGGGGGCTATGCATGTTTCTTCCAGAGAAGGGAAAATAGAGATGCTCTCTTGGATGAACTGGGGGTGGGTGGGCATGGGAACTTGAGAGATTGGGTTGGGGGTGGTGGGAGGAGGAAAGTGCTGAGAAAGATGACTGGAAAGGGGGGCTTTTTAGAGTTGGGTAGAAACCTGATATAAAGGAAACTTCCACGAGTCTGCAAGGATGGCCCCAGATAAGACTCCTCACAGCAGTGGATGTATAACATAAACTGGCCACTCCCTGTGATTGGATTGGTGGCTCTCCCAGTTGCTGACAGAGAGCCTTCATCCACTGACTAATGGAGGCATATTCAGAGACCCACTGCCAAACCTTGGGCCGAACTTGGGGAGTCCTGCTGAGGAGAGGGAGAAGGGATTGTAAGAGTGTGGGGGGGTCAGGGACATCAGAGGAAAACCCACAGAAATTCCTAGCCTGGCTCATGTGTTGTGGGATATGTGTACACTGTGTGAAGATGTGTCATGATTGGTTTAATAAAAAGCAATGACTAATAACTAGGCAGGAGAGGTTAGGGGGAACTTCTGGGCAGAGAGGAACTCAGTAGGGCTGCTGGGAGAAAGAAGGCTGAGTCAGGAGACACCATGTAGCCAGAACCTTGCCAGTAAGCTACAGCCATGTGGTGATACACAGATTAATAGAAATGGGTTAAATTAAGATGTAAGAGCTACCCAATAAGAAGCCAGAGCTAATAGGCCAAGCAGTGATTTAATTAATACCATTTCTGTGTGATTATTTCAGGAGTCTGAACAAGCAGCCTCCTATAACACAGAACAACCTCAAAGCTATCTGAGACTGTCCGGTCTCACAGACTACCATAGCCAGAACTTCAGATAAGCCCTGTTCTTTCCAATCACACCAAGACTGGAATACTAAATAATATAAATACTGAATAATACAGCTGGTCCTCCTAGGACTGGACCATTATCTCAATTTTCTCAGGATCCCATAAAGATGCCATCAACCCCAGACAATAGGAAGTAATTTTAAGGACATGATGCCCATATTCCCAAGAGGTGGGGTGGGTGGTTTTTGGTTGTTTGATGGATTATGGATGTTCATCATTATTTAGGGGGGATAGTTACAAGTTGTTATTGGTTATATTCAGGAAAAAAAAACTAAGCAAAAGAGGTTGGATTCAAGGATCTCTTTTTGAAAAGAAAAAGGGGGGATATAGCAATGATAGGATCAAAGGGTATATTTTCTAATCTACTTTTAAACTAAAAAGCAACTATTAATCTCAAATATTTTACATTGGTATAGACTTTTGTATATTGATACAAATTTAAGATTATTTTTATTATAGCATAATCTATATGTTTCTATTCTTGTTTAAGGTGTTTTTTGTATTGATACAAATTTAAGTTTATTTTTGTTACAACACACTGTAAGATATTGTACCTATGCAGCACATTTAAAAATGTAATATAAAGTTCTAGTCCTTCAAAGTTATTATTATAAACTATTTAGGATAATTAAGAAATGCAGGTTAGTAGTTAGTCATCTGTAACAATCAAACTTATAGTTGTAACATGAAGGCCTGTTTGTTGTCTGAGTTTCTGTCCTCCCACCAGGTCCCACAGCCATTTAGCCCCAAAGAAATCACACAAAGGTTTATATTAATGATAAACTGATTGGCCCATTAGCTCAGGCTTCTTATTAACTCTTATAACTTACATTAACCTATTATTCTAATATGTTAGCCACATGGCTCGGTACCTTTTTCAGCAGGGCAGGTTACATCTTACTTCCTTAGTGTCTGGACAGGACTGGAGAGGGAGCTTCCTACTTCCCAGAATTCTCCTCTTCTCATTGCCCTGCCTCTACTTCCTGTCTAGTTCTCCCACCTATACTTCCTGCCTGGCTACTGGCCAATCAGCGTTTATTTAAAACATAATTGACAGAATACAGAATTGTCCCGCACCAATAGTCATGTTAGGTATGTTTTCAAGGTCAAATAGAGATATATTTTAGTTAGATAGATTGTCTTCAAACACTTAAGAGACCTACAGAATATGATATTTAAGATGTTTTAATAACATAAGGCTTTTCATAACAGTGAGCTATGTCTGCTCCTTGTAGCACCAATCTACTTCAGAGAAGATGATGAACATCGAAGAGCCTCCATATGGAGTTTGCTTTCATTTGTGGCAATGTTAGCCACTGAGCAAGAAACTGCCCTTGCCTCGACTGCTGACAGTATGCTGTACAAATTGGGCAAGCAGGACACAAAGGAAGGCAACTGCTCAACTTTGCCAGGACAAGGTAAGGCAGCCCTTCAAAAATTTTCTGCTTTATAGAAAAATTTGTCAGATATTCTAGGCCTCTGGTCCAAAGATGTATGCCACAACACTGACTTGAGCAACTGTCCAGTCAGCCAGCTGTCTTTGTCATTTCTATAGTTTTGGAAGATTTTCGCTAAGCACTTCCTGTTTACTTAGGTGATATTATATCCTTCTCAGGTCTCTAATGGGGTTGAAAAATAGATAGTTATAGTTTTATAGTTTTCCTTGATACCAAATTCAGAAAAGAAACTTATATAAGAGATAGAAAGCTTACAAGGTTGAGAGACATAAAAGCTTAAGTTGTTTATCTAAGAAAATGTTTTAAGATCTAAAAAGATATATTTAGTTTGGTAATACAACTTATTATAGAAAGTGGTTTAGGTATAAAACTTTGAACTCACCAAGATAAGATAGATAATAGAATATTTTCTCTGAATATACCAAATACAAAAGGACTGGATAATGTGAATGGAAGTCAATGTAATTTTTACCTGATAATTATATATAGTTTTGTATATATTATATACAGTTTTACTATGTTAGAGTTAAAAACCTTTCCTTTTTATCTGGACAAAAGGGAGAAATGTTGTGGGATATTTTTACACTATCTGAAGAGATGTTGTTGTGATTGGTTTAATAAAACACTGAATGGCCCATAGCAAGGCAGGAGAGGTTATGGGGAACTTCTGGGCATAGAGGAACTCAGGGTTAGAATCTGGCACAGAGGGAGACACCAGCGAGACACAGAGGGAGTAGGAGATACAGAATGGAGGAGAGGTAAAAAGCCACATGACAGAATGTAGATTAATAAAAGCAGGTTAACTTAAGTTATAAGGCCTCGTTGGTAATAAACCTAAGCTAAAGGCCAAGCTTTCATAATTAATAAGAAGTCTCCATGTCATTATTTGCAGGCTGACCATCCAAGTCTGACAAGACAGTCCTGCTATACTCATGGGAACTCACAGAGTCTGAACCAACAACTAGGGAGCCAGCATGGGACCGACCTAGGCCCTCTGCTTGTTATGTGACAGTTGTGTAGCTTGGTCTATTTGTGGGACTCTTGGCCATGGGAGTAGGGCCGCCTCTGGTGCTTTGATTGGATCTTGGGAACCTATTCCTCATGCTGGATTGCCTTGCCCAGCCTGAATACAAGGCAAGGTGCTTGGTCTTAAGCCAGCTGGATATGCCATGCTTTGCTGATGTCCATGGGAGGCCTGCCCCATTCTGAGCGAACATAGTGGAGGGGTGGATTGGAGGAGAATAGAGGGGAAGTGGGTGAAGTGGGATAGAGGAGAAGAGAAAGGGAAGGCTGTGATCTGGAAGTAAAATAAATAACTTTTTTGTTTTAAAGTAAAAGCCAGTTCTTCCTGTAAGTGGCCTGAGGTAACCTGTGAAGATGGTTTGCTATTCTCTCAACCTAGAAAACCTTATAACATCGTGCAAATCAAGAGGATCAAACCTTCGGGCTCACTTTAAGAACAGCCGTGAAATGGCCCATGCCATCAGTGGTATGCATATCCAAAAACCCACCAAGTATCTGACTTTAAAGAGGCAATGGGTGCCATTCTGATGGTACAACTGTGGAGCAGTGTGTCCCATTCCAATGGTGTAGGAAGTCCTTCTGTATCTGTGTTGCTTTCATTGGTTGAATAAAGAAACTGTCTTGGCCTTTTAATAGGGCAGGACTTAGATAAATGGAAAAAAGAAAACAAAATTCTGGGGAAAAAAAGAGAGACAGAGAGCCGCTATGGAGTCAGACATGCTAAATCTTTCCCGGTAAGCCACAACCTCATGGTAAACACAGATTAATAAAAATGGGTTAGATCAAGATGTGAGAGTTGGCCAAAAAGAAGCTAGATATAATGGGATAGGTAGCAATTTAATTAATACAATTTCTGTGTGGTTATTTCGGGGCTTTAGCTAGCCAGGTGGTGGGATGCAGCCCTCCTCATACTACAGAACGGTACAACAGTGGAGCAGTGTGTCCCATTCTGACGGTACAACGGTGGAAGCGGTAGGAGCGCCCGGGCCAAACACTGGGGCTGGACACAGGGTTGGTGGCCCAAAAAAAGTGTTGAATTTTTGCTGCACATGTTTAAAAATGCAGAGAGCAGCACTGAACTGAAGGGTTTAGATGCAGAGTCTCTAGTTAATAAACATATCCAGTGAACAAAGCACCTAAGATGCACCAATGACCTTACAGAACTCACGGCCAGATTAACCCACACATGCGGTCCCCCTGCCACATCGAGATGCTCCTTGCTGAAAAGAAACACATGTTCCAAAGCCAGAAGAGGAGGGTGCACAGAAGAAAAAAAAATAACTCAGAAGAAACTGAAGAAACAAAACCTTATGGCACACAAATAAATTCAATATAAAATAAATGCAGATAAAACTAAAACAAAACAAAAAAAGTAAAATCCAGGTTTATTTAGGGATTAGTTATTCCTGGGTGAATTCAGGGTCTCACAGCAGGAGGTTCTTGAAGTCCTGTGGCTGGACTAGATTAGGGGCTTTTTGAAAGAGAAAGGTGAGAGGCAGTGTAATGCTTGATAAAGTATTGGAGCATTGCTTGAATTGGGGGGGTCTGGTAGGTGTGTCCTGAGTCCAGAGGTCACTTTGGAATCTGGTACTGTGTCCGGTTTGCCCAGTGTTTTCTGCAGGCTTTTGTAAGTGCGGGTTTCTACCAGGAACCTCTTTACCCTCTTTGTGGACTTCAGCAAATGTTGGCTTCTGCCTGGAAGTGGGATGGTGGTGTAGGAGGTCCTTCTGTTTATGTGTTGCTTTAATTGGTTAATCAATAAAGATACTGCTTGGCTGTAACTCAGATAAAAAGAGTTAATGTGCTGCACACTCATTCTCAGAGTTAAAGTGCTGAACATGGCTCCTACCTGGCAGCCCCAGAGCTAGCAGAAATGGTAGTCCACCATTTTGAAATTGGAGAGAGGTGGAGCCAACATCCAAAGCAGCTGCAACCAAGCTGCTTAGCATTGTAAAAGCTCTTCAAGACAGTAGAGAATTAAAGACAATGCAATAGGACAGATTCAGACATAAAAGACCACTAAATGGGTCACAGTGTTGAATAAATGTACGTAGGCTTGGGAGAGAAAAGATAAAGAGTATACAGAGTCATAAATTAAAGTTAATGCTTTTTTAAAAAAAAGGGTAAAGTCTTTAAAGAGACAGAGTACAGATAATCATAGATTAAAGAAAGTAAAAAAAAAAAATAAGCCACATAAAAATGGAAAATTCACAGAGAGTCTGGATTCTGTATATTATTGTGTTTTCTTTAAATTTTTTGACGGTAAAGGAACTGAGTACAGAGACACATTTCATTGTGTGCGCTGCTAAGCTAAACCAGGATGTATATTATATCATGAATTTGGAATTTGGGTCTAAGCATATGATGCTTTGGAAAAGAGGTTCTTCTTTTGTTTTCACAGAGGATGAGACCCTGTGGATTGCTTCTAGACCAATATAGTATGATAGACCATGCCCTCCTGAAAGGTTGCTGTAAACACCCTCAGAAAATTACTTCACTCAACTGCTGACTGAGATGAACCTAGAACACAGGATACACCATGAAACACTGATTAACAGTGCCCCCATTCAGCACGAAGCAGTTTGGAGGGAAAAAACTATATCCATATTCCCAAATATTGTTTATAAATGTTCTTTTACATTTAAAGGGGGATATGATATAGATATGAATAATTCACATTGGTATAAATCTTGCTTTATTGATATAAATTTAAGGTCATTCTTGTTATATGTATATTGCCACTCTTGATTAAGGTATTTTGATTGTGTAGTTCATTTAAAAATGTAGTGTATAATTAAGAAATATAGGTTAATAGATAATATCTATAATAGTCAAGTTTGTAGTCATGTTAGATTTTCTAGATGTATATAGATATATTTCAGATAGGTATTCTTCATATCTTTCAAAGACTACAGAATATGGCATTTAAAATGTTTTGATAACTTAGGACTTTTCATGACAATGAGACACGTCTGCTCCTGGCAACACTGAGCTACTTCAAGAGGAAGATGGGCATCGAAGAGGCTCCTTATGGAGTTGGTAAGCCATTTGGGCAAGAAACTGCTCTTGCCTGGACTAATGCACAAACTGGACATGCAGTACCCACAGAGAGATGACTGCTGAACTTGCCTAAAAGTGAGATGGTCCTTCGGGGTTCCTGCTTCATGAAAGAGTCTGCGAGACATTCTGCAGGACACAGAAGAAAGTGACTGAACTGTCTTAGAGATTTCCTGCTTCATGGAAAAGACTTCTGGATATTATGGGCCTGTAGGCTCAAGATGGATGCCCCAATGGTACAGAATAACTTTGGGTGACTGTCCAGGCAGCAAGATGGCTCTGTCAATTCTAGAGTTTTGGAAGTTGCTTACAATGCACTTCCTGTTTATTTAGGTAATTTATATCCTTCTGGAGTCTTTGATAGAGTTGAAGAATAGATGATAGTTATAATTATAGTTTTCCTTAGTTATGATAAAAGATAAAATAGATATAAATATTATAACTGTAATTCTTTCTTGATAACTGTTTTGTTATACGTACTTTTACTATGTTAAAGTTAAGCCTTCCTTTTTGTTTAAACAGAAAAGGGGAAATGGTGTAGGAGGTCCTTCTGTTTATGTGTTGCTTTCATTGGATAATCAATAAAGAAACTACTTGGCCTAATAAGTCAGAACTTAGGTAGGCAGAGAAGATAGAACTGAATTCTGGGAGGAAGAAAGCAGAGTGAGAGAGCCGCCATAGAGCCACCAGGTCAGACACGCTAAATCTTTTCCAGTAAGCCACGACCTCGTGGTGATATACAGATTAACAGAAATGGGTTAGATCAAGATGTGAGAGTTAGCCAATAAGAGGCTAGAAATAATGGGCCAGGCAGTGTTTAAGTGAATATAGTTTCTGTGCTTATTTTGGGTATAAGCTAGCCGGGCGGGACAAACAAAGGACTCACTCTCCTCGTACAACAGGATGTATCTTTTTGCCTGAAACTTCCAGCCTAATGGTTCTGAACAGAGCAGAAAGAAAAAAAAATGGACCTGAGGAGAAGCAATTGCTCTCTGCTTCGTGCCGCAGATAGCTTCCCCGAGTCTCTACTGTTCCTGCTGCCTCCCTCCCCACCACGAAGGACTGCCTCCCCTGAGCAATAAGCTCAGAAAAGATCTTTCTCCTTTAAGTTGTAAGGTATTGTGTCCCAGCAGAAACGAACTAACATGATAGACAAGATTCACTACCTGTTTCAAAAGAAAACTTCATTCTGTACTGTGAGCAGCTTTTCAAGCATATTAGAAAGTATCCAGTCTGCTGTCAGTTTGATTTTCAATCATGAGAGGTGTTACTGAATGCACATATGATCAAATAAAACTTAATCCAGAAAAATTAAATATCCTCTCAGAGTTTGTGTTACTAGTTAGAATTGGAGCCAGAATCAAATCCAGATTTCCTGATGACTGACATTTTTCTGTGCTTTCCACCATGCCACAGACTGAGAAGAATTTGTCACCAAAATAACAAGACATATATGTAAATCTGGTGTATGTGTTTCCATGTGCCCCCAATAGCTTTGCAAAGTAGAGAAGACAAGTAATTTATCTTTTTTCCTATTAAGCAGGTTTCCTGTGTAAACCCACTAAAATTGAATTCTCTAAGACAAGATACTGAGGTAAAGTTTGTGATGTGTGTACAGGAGGCAGAGACAGAGAAAGGAGCAGCCAGCATGGCAGCAAATCCAAATGATCATCAGATATTTGCCACTCTAAAGATTTTAGGGTTGTCCTTGGCTTTATTTCAGGAGCCTGAAGGCCACAAGCTGGTAGAGAATGCAATGTTGATACAGCCTCAATTCAATGTGAGTCTGTCGTCAATAAACGTCCTCCATGGCTTCTTGTTTATAGTATATCAATGTTTGGGGTCTTTGTGGCTTAACTCTCCTACTGTCCAGGCTGATTAAACTGTTTTGATGACTAATGACCTTTCTGTTGTTTGATTTGGTAATGACCTTTCATGCAAGTGCATTGTTGTGAAGGCAGTAGCCCTGTGGGTCTTCCCAATAAGCAGATCCTGCCATGATGCAATGACTCAAGTCTCCTTCTGTCTCTCTGGTACACGGAGGTGTGAGAGAGTCTGCCTGGGCTCCCCTCCTCTTGACTGCTTTGCTTCAACCACACAGGCCTTTTTCATGCTTCTCTGCTTACAAACTGCTCATGCTCCTCTCCCTGACTCTTCCCGAGGAGGTCTTGCCCTCATCATGTAGGTCTTCTCTCACACAGTTCCTGTCAGAGTCTGTCTTTAATGTCCCTCCTTGCATTTTATTCTCTGTCCCCCTTCATCAACCCAGTCAATTTATAGTCTGTTCATTGGATTATTTTCTTCATCAGATGCCTTAAAACTTGAAATTATATTTTTAATAACTTGGTTTCCCTTTCATTTTCTTTCTTTCTCCAATAGAGTTTGAGTTCCAGAGAATCAAGGACTTAAAACTTCTTGCATTCTGTCTTCTCAGCACTTAGAACAGTGCCCATCTGTGTTTAGATTTTTGGGCATAAAATAAATGACGAAAACTTAAATAAAATGGACTTTGATAATTTATGCCGTAGTTCCAGTATAGATTTGTAGTCTACAGTTCTGCTAGTTACTCTAGGACAGTTATGTGGGCCATACTAATAAATGTGTTTACAGATCACAAATAATAAAAACAGCAAAGCCAATGGTAATGATAAAAATAGCAACCAATACTAGCTGAGTACCTCCTAAATGTTGACCACCCGCTTGCCCCTCATTTAGTTCTAACCCTCAGAACAGTTCTGAAAAGCATGCACTAGATGCTACATAGGAAAAGAAAGGCCACACAACTTAGAGTGAAGGAAACAGACTTAAACCCTAGCATGTTTAACTTCATAGACTGCTCACAATGCGCTCACGTGAGCACACACACACACACACACACACACACACACACACACACCAGAATTTCAAACTCATCTTTATCTCAATATAGGTTGAGTATCCTTTCTTCAAAATGCGTGAGGCCAGAAAATGTTTAGATTTGGACTTTGGGATGTTTGCATATACACACACATTTAGTACACATAATGAGATATGCTGGAGACGGTACTTAGATTGAAACCCATAATTTCTTTACATGTTAAGCATGTCTTACATATCTAGTCTGAAGATAACTTTTACAATAATTGTGTGCATTTTGATGGCCACCCATCAGGTGAGGCCAGGTTTCTATACGTGAGGTCAGGTCAACTTGTGGCTTTAGACTTTGTTGTTATTGTTTTTGTTTTGTTTTCAAGATTACTCTGTTCGTCCTGACTGTCCTGGAACTTGCTCTGTAGACTAGGCTGACATTGAATTCAAGAGATCCACCTGTCTCTGTCTCCCAAATACTAGGATTAAAGGTGTGGGCCACCACTGCCCAGCATCTTTAGATTATTGACGTTCAGCCTGGGCTGTGGTTTGAGCATCTAACACACACCATCTTTCTAAAAACAACATATTTATGTACTTGTATGTGTTTGTGTGTCTAAGTATGCCATGACAAAGCACACATGTAGCAATCAGAAGACAACGTGTGGGAGTCGGTGTTCTCCTTCAGCTATGTTAGTCCCAGGGATCAAAATTGGGTCATCAGGCTTGCCGTCTTTATCCACAGAGATCTCTCACCAACTTTACAGTAACTTTTTTTTGAGTAATGCACAGGCACAAAGTGTTGTACTTTTTTTGGCGCGTGGAAAGACACGAGACACGAACGAACCCACGCAAGAAGATTTATTAGAGGGGTGTGCTCACGGGCCCGAGGAAACTTGAGGAGAGGGGGAGGAGAAAGAGAGCGCGGGAATGGCGCCTCTGACTTTTAAAGGCCGCGCTGCTCATGCGCAGACGGCTCGCGTAGGTGCGTCAGACGCTGGTGACGCAAATGGCGGGCGACCCAGGCTTTCGCACATGCGCACAGGGGTGAGGATAGCCACGCATGCGCGAGCATGGGTCACACCCCCCCAAGAGGCTGCCTTTTGGACCCAGGGGTGGGGCTTCACGGGCAGCCAAATACCAACACAAAGACTAACTCCATAGCCCTTGTGCACAGCATCATAGTGGCTGAATAATTTTATAATAAATAATAAAGTTTTCTTACACTCATTACCACACACAAGCAATGCTATGTGTATATCAGAATCCACCGAAGTTCAATGTGCAGAATATAGCACTTGAAACATTCATTAAGCCTGAAGTATATTTGTAAATCCTCCGCGTTCTTGGCAATGCTCTTCAGTGCTTGCTAATAAACTCTTCTTCAACGATCATCTGATAGAGATGGGGACCAAAGAGCCTCTTAGATAAGAACTGAGGGTGGCCTCAGTGCTGCCCACTATGGGACACTATTCAGAAAAGCAACTGAAGAGCAGGATCCAGGAGTTAACGAGTCTCCAGTCTGGGGACACATCTGCCAGAACTTGCTAAGCTTATAGCTTCTACAAGGTGTTGTGTCCACCCCTACACTCCGTACAATCCTGTACAATCTCTTGTTTACCGTGAACGGTTCCAGCAGAGTGTCATTGGCAACGGGAATTTCCACGGTGCCCTCTTCTCTAAAGTCCTCCAGTCCTCTCTACACTCCGAACAGTGACAGTGACAACTTTCAAAGCAAGTGAATTACCAGGCCTGGCTCTTTCAGGGTTCAGAGGTAGGGACCAGTAGGGGAGAGGCAGCCCTTGACAGATGCCCCGGGATGACAATGACCTGGGCTGGCTTTGTGGGAAGAAGGTAGGATCTGGGGTGTGCCCAGCTGGAAGCCGCCTGTAATTTAACACTCGCAGATGGAGACTGAGGGTGATATGATACCCCCAGCTGTCTCACACTGCTGCCTTCAAGACCCCCCTCTGCTGCCTGGGACTCTGGATGCCTTGGGAAGGGCCTGCTGTGGGTGGGGGCGGCCTAATAAAGCAGCTGGTCTATTAGAAGATAAGCTTTGTGGAGACTCACACAATCATCCCGAATCCCCCTAATCCCAAACTTTATTGCCCTAGATAATAAGCTTTGGTGGCGATGCTCCATTGCAATATGGAATTGTCTGCAGGCGGGCGGCACCTGCTGTGCCGCTCAGCTCCCAGACTGCAACTGCCACACACAATTCAGGGGCAGGTGCACAAAGCCCGCCTGGACTCCGGAAAGAAGGGGGACAGACAGGGGAGACTGGCCATTCTCCCACGGAAGGATCCAAACAGCCCGCGGGGAGAGGGTGTGGTTTAGGTCTGAGAGAGGTCTGCAGTTATTGCTGGAGGCTGTTTTGAGGATTTGGGAGAGAAAGGGTAAAAGGGAACTTTTGTCAGTAAAGACGGATGAGGCTTAGAGAAGGGACAACTGGCACAGGCTGTTCCCTTGTTCAGCTTCCTTCGGTTTTCTTACCTGAATGTACGCACGCGCATTTACCCATCCTCGTCAGCATTCCACCAAGGATAGGCTCTCTTCTTCCTGGATTCTCCTCCTTCCTGTATCACAGCAAGTGGTTTCTACTCCGCAGATGACTGTGAAGCATCCAGGGGCAAGGATCATCTGATTTGTCCTCTTGTCTTCAATGCCTTAGAAAAAGCTCAAAAGGTTTATCAGAAAAAGACAAAACCAAGCAAAACAAACAAACGGAAAAGGCCTGGAAGCAACATAGATTCACATAGAAGGGGCTTTAGGTGGCACTGAAATCTGGAGGCTCATCTATAGAGATCGGAGAATGAGATCTAAGGAGCATAGGAAGTGGAAAGCATACGAAGTAGCACTGTCCAGAATGCTAACTTAGAAGACAGTTTTAATCGCCCTCCAGAAGGGTCTCTCTGGAAAGCTATTGCATATATACTAGGAGTCAGGGAGACTTATTTTACATTTTAAAACTAATTTTTTAAACATTTGCCAATATTACATCTTTAAAGGATTTATTTTTATATTAAAATTATGTGTCTCTATGTTTGCACAAGTGTGGCTTTGTACATGCAGGTGCAGGTCCCTGCACAGTCCAGAAGAGGTCACCTGATCCCCTAGAGCTGAAGTTACAGGTGAGTGAGCCTCCTAACCTGGATGCTGGGAACTGAATGGGATCTTGCAAGAGCAATAAGCACTCTTAACCACTGGACCATTGCTCCACTCCTGAATATTTTATTTTTGAAGTGTAGCAACAAATACACTCAGCATACACCAATAAACAGTTGATGCCCTCAATTGCTCATTTTATCTTTGCCCAAACACTGTCTAAAACATCTGGGTGTATCCACTCCAAGGCATTTGTAACAGCGAGAACAAAAGCTTCGCAGGATTTTCCAGAGGTGGATGAGCATTTGAGGCTGCAACAGGAATTTGTGAGCTGCTAGCAATGGGTGAGCCCCTGGGGGGTGTCATGCCAGGGACTCACTGCCTGGTTCCATATGGATGACTAGAAGGGCAAGAAGCTGAAATGACATTTAATAAACCTCTGCGTTATGGTGCAGTAACTCTGACAGGAAGCATCTATTTAGAAAGATCAGTGTTCATTACTGTTAGGACAAAAATGTTCACGTTCTGCTGCTTTCTTTCTTTTCTTGCCTGCCTCTCTTTCCTCCCCATCTCTATTGTTATACAGATCTCCTTCTGGAAAACCTGTCCTCCTTAAGATGAACATGACTTAAATTGTCTCCCTGATGGTGTATTGATTACTTCCCCATCCCCATAAACAACCCCTTGGCACCTCTCCAGAGAACCACCTCCACTAGATTAAATTAAGGGCAATCTCAGCTCTTAACAGAGCCCTTCCACCAAGCAGTTGCTTCAAAGAAGTGATTCACAGGTTTAGTTTATGATCCTCATGACCTCCCATCAGGAAAACTGACCCCTTTCTTCAACACAACCTTTGAACAACTTACACTGGATTCAGGGGAAAGTTAATTAAAATTAGGTATACTCCCAAATCAACAAACATACTTGACATAACCACACGCAGAGAACCAAACAAAGAGATCCACACAGGCGCAATTGACCAACACACACATTTGAAAATGGAGGTTAATGTGGAATGAGAGTCCGTGAGGGCTGCTAAGCTTCTGTAGCCAGCCTTCCTTCTCCAGTTTCATCAAATCAGCTGGCTGTGTTTGTGAATCCAATGTGCAGAAATTCTGGAACTCCCTTGCTCCTTTCTTCAGATGAGATTTGAGTTAAAATAAGTCTCAAAAAATAAATAATAGCGATTCTCTATTAGTCAGTAAAGACTTCAAAAATCCTTAAAGGTCTCCTTTAAATATCCCATCATGCACTGGTGTGCCATATTTCTCTGTTTCTCTAGAATGTACTCTATTGTTTACGACTTCTCTGCAGAACTAGTTGCCTTTCTCTGGTTTATGGAACTTCTGTCAGGTTGAGGTAAATGCTGGGGCACTGAAGTAAAACTCAATGGCCAAATACAGAGTTCTTTGGTTTCCCAGTATCCACAATGTCCAGAACCACTTAATGTCTTCATGGACCTTAAATCACCTACCTGTATCATTGACTCAATGTAACAGGTCTTATCAAATATATTTTGCAGAAAGGTGTTGAAATGCAGGCAACTAGTTGGAACATCACATTTCACCAATGTTCAAACAAATATTTATTTAGATTTTCACCTTGCCTTGAAATTTCTGTTCTTTCCTGTGCATGTGGCCCCGTGTGCGTTTATTGTACAGTTCAGAGAATGAGCTACAATGGCCATATTTTGAATTTTGAATGAGTGACTTGATTAAGTATCTAGCAAGTCAAAATAAAATAATAAGTCAGTAGTAAATAGGTAGGTGGCACAACTATCAAATCATAAATTCAACCTCCAGCAGAAATCCACTGGGGAAGACCCTTTAAGGCAATTGGCATTCCCAATAGAAAGAGTCCTGGGTGAGTGTCCTCAGAGTCCCCTCAGGTGAGCCTGAAAAGAACAGATAGCAGCAGACAGAAATCACATGTCACAACAGGCATTCACAACAGTGAGGACAAGCCAACTGAGCAAGGGGAGTCAGTCGGCTGTAGTTCCCAATGGGCTTTCTTCCCATGACTGAGCTTCCCATGGCTGAACTTTAGGCTTCTCTTTCCCACTCCAGGCACTTTGATATCACGGAACAAACACAGGAACATCTGCTGTTGACATGCTAGCTGTTCTCAAGGGCACAGTGGTTTTACTCTTGGGCTTATGTCGTTCTTTCCAGAGATAGGGGCGTAGCCCACCCCCAGACAAGGGACCTTGGACGACGCTGAGACAAACACATTTGGGCTTGAAATGGAGATGGAGATGGAGACGAAGTCCAGCTTCCAGAGCCCATTTCTCAGTGAGCTCAATAGAACACGACAATTTACCAAGACAGTGTACAGTACAGTGCATGTGTATGCAAGCAAGCCTCAAGGGTCCTCCCGCCTCTACTTCCCCATCATGCTCTTACACAACGCTGAGGATCTAGACTCAGGCTCTCATGCTTGTGCACCAAGCACTTTAGCCACTGAGCCGTCTCTCCAACCCTGCAGCTACTTTTCTTCAGAGACATAGACAGAAATATTCAAGTCCTAAATATTCTAAGTCTAATCATCAGGGTGAAATTTATGTTAATGGAGACAGGGTTTAAGAGAACATCACTGCGCAGGGAGGTGGTGGCGCACACCTTTAATCCCAGCACTCGGGAGGCAGAGGCAGGCAGATATCTGTGAGTTCGAGGCTAAACTGGTCTACAAGAGCTAGTTCCAGGACAGGCTCCAAAGCTACAGAGAAACCCTGTCTCAAAAAAAAAAAAAAAAAAGAACATCACTGCTACTGATTGCCTGCAAAGTGGGTCAATCAAGGGTGCCCTGCCTTCCCCTCAAAGGCACAGTTTCAGTCAGCCTCTGCCATGTAGCTCACCACCGCAAAGGATATTAACTTAAAGCAATTCTTTTTCTTGTATCTGCAGTTTGAACTGAGGTTGCTGTGCTAGTTTGGCCTTTGTTCACTCATGTAGAAGCCCTAGGCTGTAGTATCAGCTGGGCTCAAAGGTGGAGGTACCCATGTCATCACCTGTGTGGTAATGGGGGCTGGCTATTCAATGGGCGCCTGGCTTCTCTTTGTAGGATCTCTCCTATTCCTTAGATGTCCTAAACTTGAGAAGCAGCGGCCACAAGTTCCTCTTGACAGGAAGTGAGCAGCTCGGCCTGCCATCCCACTATGACAGACTCAGACCAAACCGCAAATCAATTTTCCTTCCCAAGGTTGCTTTGGTCGGTTATTTTGTTTCAGGGCTGAGAAAAGTAACTAAGTAACTACTACCTCCCAGCAACCCGAATTCAAGTGATTGTGGAAATAGACTCCAGCCCTGGACGGGAGAAATGGCAAACTTCGGATACAAAAGGGGCTGGACAACTGGGACATTAAGGAATGAAAGCAAAATACAGCAGTCACACCACAGATGAGCTGCAGGCCCCAGAAGCAAAGGAAAATGAACTGTCTAACCCTTCAAAGAAGCCTGGGGGAGGGGGTCTGAAATTCAGGCCCTGTGACTCTGGTTACCTTCTTAAAGGGCCTCCCTGGGAAGGCAGCCTAGCGGCTTTGTCTAAGCAGTCTGAGAGACACAGGCTAGAAGGGAACTGGTCTCAGTGAGAGCCGGTCACTCTCCCTTCCACACTGTTCACATCCACAGAGGAAACATGGGGTGGGTGTTGAGTTTTATTACTGAGTTCGGGGGGGGCGGGGCACAGTCCCTGTGGCTGTCCATCAAAATACCTGGAATTGAATCCCAGCCACCTTTTTCAGCCTGTGAAAGAGGAAAATGAATTCCACACACCTCAGCTCTGCCTCTGTAAAATGGGACAATTACTGTGTATTTCAAACATTTTAACGTGTGTGTGCTATGTGGGTTCAATGACATAATGCCATTTTTCTTCTTAAGTGTGGGGTTTTTAATTGTTTTCTTATTTCAATTCAGAAGCCAAACTGAAAAGGTTGTCTGAAATGAATTTCACAGTATATATTTGCTAGACTTTTAAGAAAAGTTTAACCCCCTTTGAACCATTTGGTTTTTGTAAAAAATATATATTTTATTATTTGTGCGTGCATGTGTGTGTGTGTGTGTGTGTCTACAGAGACCTACAGAAGGAGTTAAATGCCCTGCAATCGGATTTTCATAGTGGTGAGGCGCCATTTGGATGCTGGGAACTGAACTCTGGTCCTCTACTGAGCCTCACCAGTCCCTGCCCTTTGGTTGTACAACTGTGGTGCTGGGTTTGGCATAAGAAGGTCTTCCTCTCGTAGTCAGGGTGACATGGCTTCTAATCTGCCTTTGGCAGTTAGTAGGAAAGTTAATCTTGAGCAGACTACTTTCCCAAGGCTCAGTTTCCTCCTCTGTAAAGCACATGTAATTGCAGTGCACACATGACAGCTTCAATGGAGCAGGCATGAGGACTAAGGCAACTTGCTTAGAGTAGCTGATGAGTGTCAAGTCAGCACATAGTAGGTCTGTCCCTTCCACTTTCCAGATGTCCCATTTCCCACTTTAGCCGACAACCTTTTCCGAGCACTAGCCTGTGGAAGGCAAGGATTGGCTGCCTTCTGTTTGTTTGTTTGATTTCAGGGTCTTTGCCAGAGGTCACAAAGAGAATGGGCTTCCCTTCTTGAAGCCATGTGTGGTTCTGTTCCTATTGATTGTTCTCATTGGTCTGTCTCTTTAAGGAAAAGACCCTGACCAGGCTGCTCACCCCATCAATACTAAAGACGGTGAATTTTCCAGTTCTACTGAACTCTGTGTGACCCTTGCAGACAATAATTGCTTTAACATTGGGTTAGGCAACAGCGACAAACTTGTCTAAAAATAATCCAGAGCTTAAAATACAACTTAACCTGGGAGATTTAAGTAGGTAAAGAAGATGGTTTTTCTCCAGAATTGCTTCTTGATTAATCACTTCATCTGAGGTCGCTTTAAAAAAAAAAATGACAGCTTTCAAACGGGGCTTTAGATGTCTTCCTCTTTACTTTTTCATATTGGCAGGAAGCCAGGCCCTGCTGGCCACTGGTTCTTAAAGGAACATGCTCCTTTGGATGTCTCAGCTGAAGTCTAGGGAAGAGCGTGGCCCAGGAGAGGCTAAGGAGATGGGTGAGCGCTTCACCCACTTCCTGTCAAGTGTGCCTTCTTCCAAGATCAACTCCAGGAGGATCCATAGAGGCTTAGCTCAGAGGAGAGAAAAATAATGTCCTGAGAGAGAAGCAGATGACCAGCTCCGCTCAGGGCTGAAGATACATCACCCCCTTCTTTCCATTCCTCCTATCCTCCATCTTGCCATTCGCACCTGGGTACCAATATCTTTTTGGTTTAGACCTTGTCTACCCTGATGACCTTGTCTCCCCTAAAGTTCTTCCCAGCTACCAATGCTCAGACTATTCACCCCTAGAGTTTGGGAACCTCCCATCAAGAGCTGTTTCTCTCTCTCTCCAGTTAATCTTGAACCATGAGGGGCAGAGTGTTCCTTCCGCACCACACCTATCCCCTCCCTGAAGAACCGCTGGTTGCCTCCTTCTTTTCTTTCCCTGCTAAGGAGCAAAGTGATTCTTCTGGCCCACACCACATGCTGGCCACAGCCTCTGCTGTTCTTGGACAGGTAAATTCAGCTTTACCTTCCAGATTAACACGAGTGTCCAACACACAAGTCTTTTGAACCATATTTCATGTTGGTGCCGAATAAGAGGTCTGGTATAGAGAATTACCTTTTTCTTGACCTCAAACTAAAGCAAATCTTTACAGTTTGGCTTGGTGACTGTTATGATTAATTGAGGCTGTCAACCTGACTGCTCTGAGTGATGTCGTGAAATTTACCAGGCCTTTGGTTGGGTGTGCCTGCGAGTTTCCAGAGAAGATGGCATGGGAGTCAGCGAACTGATGTGGAGGGCTCACCCTGAATTTGGGCAGTACCAGCCAGAAAAAGAAGGGCCCTGATGGAAAGAATAGTCAAAGAGCAGGAAGTGTACTCCCCCATACTGGCTTCTTCAGTGGCTGTTTTTCTGTTGCTGTCGTTTGTGGAGACCAGATTCTAGGTGTGTTGGGGAATATTATTTTAAGGTGTATTAATTTTGCTTATGCTGCATTTGTTGAACTCTGTGAAGCCATGATTCTTTGCCGGTCTAAAACACCTGATGGTCTAATGAAGCGCTGACTGGCCAACAGCGAGGCAGGAGCAGGACAGGCGGGGCTGGCAGGCAGAGAGGATAAATAGAAGGAGAAATTCGAAATCCGGGAGAGAAGTAGGAGGAGGAAGAGAATAAGAGGAGGAGGATGTCAGGGACCAGGCACCCAACTACACAGCAAGCCGTGGAGAAAGAAGTAAAGTAAGGTATACATAAAGAAAGATGAAAGCTCAGAGGCAAAAGATAGATGGGATAATTTAAGAAAAGCTGGCTAGAAGCAAGCCAAGCTAAGGCTGGGCATTAATAACTAAGAATAAGACTTGTGTGTGATTTATTTGGGAGCTGGGTGGTGGGTCCCTCAAAAAGCCAAAAGAGTAAAACATCATACAACACAGGTATCTCAGCCTTTGAGCAGAGACCCTCACCAAAGGTTCCCCGGGGCGCTTCAGGGATTTGACCTTGGACTCTGCTGCATTGTTGGCCTTTCTTTTATTCAGAGGCCCCAAGCTCTTTGGAATGAGCGGCTATCGATCATTCTGACTTTCCAGTCTACACACGGCCATCATGGGGCTCTCCAGCCTCCATGTGAGTCTATCTAATAAACCCGCTCTCTTGTATTTTAAATATTCTATCTTCCTGAAGAAACTTGAGCAATACCAGTGGTTTTGCATTGTATTTCTTATCAAAACCTTGGGTTCTAGAAGGGTTCCCTGGGGATCTGCTTTTAGGTTTCAACAAGGCTTATCAGGCTTGTGTAGGGTCTTGAGCTCCAGCTAACATCTCACCTCTTATCTGCATCCTTTTTCTTTATGTGGATGCAGGTGTGGTATATGCATTTACTTGCACACCTGAGTGTCCTGGAGGCCAGAGGTCAACACCAGGTTGCTTCGCTCTGCCCCTTTCCACTTCGTCTTTTGAGACAGAGTCTCTCACTGAACCCAGAGCTTACCAATTCAGCTCGGCTGGCCGGCCAGCACACTTCCGGGATTCACATGTCTCTGCCTTCCCAGGGCTGGACTAGATACAGGCTGTTACACCGGGCTGTTTTCTGTGGGTGCTGTGGAACTGAATTCAGGCTGTGTTTACAGAGCAAACACTTTAGCCACTGAGCCATTCCCCTGCCTCCCAACCCTACCTGCAATCTTTATCCTCAAGTCATTTACATGCTTTCTTACTTCTGTTTTTTGTGTCAGTGATGCAGCTGTTCTTCATGACTGCCCAGTATAACATGGTACCACAACTTCCCACTTCCCATCAGGCTCACCGTAGCGCTTAGCCATCTGACACATTCATACTATGTTCGATCGTATCAGTGCTCATTATAATGAGTTAATCTTCTGCATCTGAAATAACCTGGACACATAGGCAGTGTTCAGTAAATATGTGTCCAATAAAAAAATAAATTTAAAGCTAAAGCCAAAGGGTCCTAGGCTATTGTATCTTATTTATCACAACTAGAATGATTATTTGTGAAGGAATCAGTTTTTAAATTCCTTGATCCCTTTTACCTTATTCTATTTTTTTTTTAAATTCTGCCTACAGCTTAAATGAACACCTTATTGGGATGTCGCTCTCAGTATTTAATGCGTGTGCGGACGTACGTCCACGTTACGCGAATCAGCCTTTTCACCTCAACACTCGCCTGCCACGCCTTGGCACTCATCCTTTGTTCTGGCCCCAACCGCTGGCGACCACCGATCACTAGAGCACTTTCTGCAAGTGGATGCACAGAAAGGACACTTTAGAGACCTTGTTCTTTACTTGAGATGGTGCCTTTGACATGGCTTTGTGCTGTTGTATACATTAATAGTTTTCTCCTTTAAATTTACAACAAATAATTCATCGTATGGATATACTGTAGTCTATCCATTCACCTGATGAAATACACTTGAGTCGTTTTCTGGTGATACGAATGAACACACTGTGTCTTTATGTTTGTTTCTGTGTGTACATAAAGTCCTTATTTCTTTAGGGTAAATACCTGAGAGTGGAATTGTTGGGCTATGTGGTAAATATATGTTTAAGTGGTTAAGAAACTGCCAAAATATTTCAGGGCTTCATTTTTTTCCTGTTACAATCAGTAAAACATGAGAAATCCCAGAGTTGTATGCTCTTGATGTTGTCAGATTTTCATTTTCTGCCAATTGATTAACTGGTTAATTAATGTTTTTAGCTACCTTAATAGGCATATGGTGATAGCTCACTGTTTTTAATTTAAATTTGTATTTCCCTCAAACTAATAATGTTGAACATTATTGTTGTTTATTTACAATCCATTTATCTTCTTCGGTAAAGTGCTTATTAGTATTTTACATATTTTGATGTGATTGAATTTTAAACTTCCTTTTGGATTAGTTACAATATCCTTTTGGACATACTATTTGACAATATTTTTTCCCAGTTCATAGCTTGTCTTTTTATTTCTCAAATAATATCTTTAATACAGCAGGGTTTTTATTTTAATCAAACTCAACTTAACTTTTTCTTTCACGATTATGTGTATGATATCATAGATCAGAACTCTGCCTCATTCTAGGGTATGAGAATTTTCTGCTTTGTTCTTTGTGAATGATTTATGTTTGAGATTTAAGTTGATGCTTCCTTTGGAGTTAAATGTTATATATGCTATATGGTTGGTTCAAAAAAATGCAATTATACACTGGTGCACACCTGTAATCCCAGCCTTCAGGAGACCGAAGCAGGAGAATTATTTGAGTTTCTAAACTGTCTGGATATATTAATGAGATCCTGTCTCTAAAAGATAAGAACAACAACAAAGAAGGAGGAAGAGGAGGAAGGTGAGGATGAGGAGGGAGAGGAAGAGGGGGAAGGGGTTAGGGTGGGTGGGGAGGAGTGGGGAGGGGGAGGAGAGGAAATTTTCCCAACACAGCTGTTGAAATGACAAGCTCCTGTTCCGTGAGTTGCCTTTGCTGTGGTTCCCAACATTGAGGTCAGCTTGTGTTGCTCCATTTCTGGCTTTTCTCTTCCATGCACGGTTTACATGCCATCCCTTTGCCAGCACCTCCATATACTCATGAATGAATTGTTATGGTAGATATTAAAATATGATGAGTCTTCTAAGTTTGCTCTGGAATTATTTTCCCATTATCATCCTAGGTCACAAAACAGAAAGTGATGAGAAGAGGCTTAACATAGTTTTAAGCTTTCATTTATTTATTTATTTTGGGCTGGGTGGAACAACTCGAGAAGCAGTTCTCTCTGCCGTGTGGATGCCGGGGGTCAGCTGGGGTCACAGCCTTGGCAAAAGGTAGGTTTACCCTCTGAGCCATTTTGTCAGGCCAGGCTGAACACTTCTGGTCAGTGTCCGCAACTGGCAACGGAGCATGGGCATTGACATCACCAATTTTTAAAATAAAGAATTCCAGTTGGTATTGCTTTCTCATTTCTGAAGATGAACAAACAAACAGACAACAACAACAACAACCAAATAAACTGAACCTCAGACCTTTAACAATGTGGTCACTGGTGCCCAGTTAATAGAAGCCAGAGTTAGGCCTCTGAAAGACCCTAAATGCATTTGTAAGGCCCCTCAAACCAAAGACATTTGTCTAAAACCTTACACTCACTCTCTCTTGGGAACGGGACAGTCGCCCACACACACACACTGGACTTCAAGCATAACTCCATTCTGGGAATTGAGGCAAAGACAACCCACAGATGTTGACTCAGTTCCTGATGTATTGATTCAGTCACTGGATCAAGGTCAGGATGGCTCACAGATGCTCCCCCCTCACCTCACCTGATCACGCAGCTACTCTCCTGTCCTGGCACAGACCAATCACTGCTAGTAGCCCTTTTGAATAAGCCAATCCAATTAGTTGGAAGACAACCCTCAGGTTCCCCCCTGGTTTCTGTGGCTTTTTACTTTAAAAGATGGGCTATAACAACTATCGAATGTCCTTCATATCCCGAACCTGAAGGACCCTGTCATGACAGAATAAAAGTCCTCTTGCTTTTGCATCAATTGTGGTTGTGTGAGTGGTGTCTGGAGCAACTCCTCCCTGATGTTTGGACTTCCAGTCCAACAGCCTCAACTCCAGGTCAGGTCAAGTTAGCCCTTCAGCTCCTCTGGCTTCTGACGTATGGAAAACATCGAATAGTACCACAATGCTTTGCTGGACTTAATTAAAAAAAATCATTTCTATTATAAAAAACCCACTTATTTCCCAAGGGCTGTTTTGTTCCCATGGTTGAGATGCAAACATATTCTTATTTATACAGTCTGAACAGACGGTTTAGTTTGGCTTCTTAGAAAAAAACAGCATCAACCTAATAGTCTAGGAGTGGATTGTCACACTGGCTACAAGAAGATAAATAATCAAGGATTATACGTCCTTAATTTAATAGAGCTTATTCTCATTAATTAAATGCCAATTACCTGTTTGTCTTTCCTGGGAACTGGCCCCTGCAATCAATCTTTTCAGAAACATTGTATACACACACTTGCAGAGGTATTAATATCACCCTCAAGATTTACAGGCACAGGGCCTCTTTGACTTAAGCCCTCCTCAAACACTCTACAGTGTAACCGCAGATAATCGTCATAAATTTCCTGATCTTTCACCTCACCGGTTCTTAAATTTCCATTCCCTGACCGGCTTGAAGAGTTCTTATTTATCATATTGAGACACTTCTTAGGGATCAGTGTGCTCCAGCAGGGCTCTGTATTTCAGATCTCTGACCCAGCCTCCTATCTTGGGCATTGGCTATTCACAACAGATCAGAGTCCTTGGGGACTAAGAAGCTAACTTTGTTCTCGGGCTCCCCTGTGCAGAGATATAAAGCAAAAATCACTGATTTGCAGAGAGTATAACCTTGCAAACTATCTGGAGCAACTTGACCCTCCCCCTCCCAGAAGCCCTTTGAATACCCTGCATGCACTAATTCAGGCATTCCTTAGCAGCAAACACCAACTGACAAAAATCTTCCCGTCCTGGCCCTTAGCAGCTATGAGTGTCTGCAATTTCCCTTGAATAATTTCTAATCCTCTAGACGGCATAGTCCTTCTACTCAGACTTAACTACACATTTTATGGTTGCTATAAATGTAAGTTTTGCAAATGGCTTCACAGAGCTTTCCTGGAATAAGTGCCATCTAATTTGGCATTTTGGCTGAAAACAAGGAGACGGGAGGAAATCAAATTTACTGAAGGGAGCGCCAAGTTTTTTCTAAGTTCAGAGACACATGATAAAGTTACCCCCATCCCAGCCACTGTTGGAATGCTCTTTTCGGATTGTTTATTTCAAAAACAAAAACAGGTTGGCATTTTACCTTGCATGTCCATGCGAAGTGGGACTCAAAGAGGATGCACATGTAGAAGAAAGCATTCATTCTCCCAGGCCCTTCCCAGGCTTGAGGTGGGGTTTCAGCAGTGTTTACCATGAGAAGGTAAGATGGTGTGGCAGCACCAGCCCTTCACTCTCCGCAGCGCAACAGACGACATTAGCATCCCTAATGCACAGAAGGCGGTAATATCCCTCCTGACACCTCTTTCCTTTCTCCACCCTTATATTTTCATAACTGCATTGTTTGGTTCATGTTCAGATTTATACCTGTAACTGTGAGGCTGTGCTTTCTGAGCAAATGGTAATCCTGAAAATAGAGTTTTTTCCTGTGTGGTGATTAAGAAAATGCTACTCACTATAGTATCAATTACTATATGTATATTAAGAAGCATAGACGTTAAACCCTCAAAAGAGAATTTTTTCTTTTGGTCTCATATAGCTCTGGCTAGTCTCAACCTCACTATGTAGCTGAGGGTGTCCTTGAACTCTTGATCTGTCTTCACCTCCTAAGTACTGGGACTAGAGGTATGGACCACCATTCTTGGCTTTCAAAATAGAATTCATTAAAAAAATTTAAGTGTGGCTATTTTGTCTACATGTTTGCCTGTTTACCATATACATGCCTGGTGTCTGTGGAGGCCAGAAAAGGGTGTCAGTTTCCCTAGGATCAGAGTTACAAATGGCTGTGAGCTGCCATATGGGTGCCAGGGATGGAGTTTGGTTCTCTAGAAGAGCAGGCAGTGTTCTTAACTGCTGAGCCATCTCCCTAGACTCAAGACATTTAAAAATGTCACAAATGAGACTCCTCTTTCTCCCTCTATCCTCTTTCCTGTCTCATTTGCTATTTTTAATCTTTCTGTGCACTGACTTGTTTTTCAATTTAGATTCTTTTAGTAGAGTAGTTTTTTTGTTTTTGTTTTGTTTTTTTCGAGACAGGGTTTCTCTGCAGCTTTGGAGCCTGTCCTAAAACTAGCTCTTGTAGACCAGGCTGACCTTGAACTCATGGATATCCGCCTGCCTCTGCCTCCCGAGTGCTGGGATTAAAGGCGTGCACCACCAATGCCCGACTCTTTTTGTAGATTTTTGAAGCATCCCCTGCAGTGATGTTTTTATGCAGAGTACAGAGGTGGCAGACACTTGAAAGCGCTTAATAAAAAAAATCTATTTATATCCGCACATATTTCAGGCAGTGTCTAGAGAGGGGGGCATCCATATGCTTCTTAAAGGTCTTTAGCGTTAGCTACCTTCCCACACTCACCTCACCCGGCTTTACCCTATTTAACCCCTCATGTTCCGCCAGTTCTTTGGTTTCTTTACACCACCTGCATTCTATCCCAACTTCCATGAGGTTCCCCCATGGCCCCTGACAGGTTCCCTGACTTCTATAGCTATGTCAATTTAAACACACACATCTAAAGATAGACTCAAAGTCAGCATCCACATATAAGAAAGAACATGTAGCCTTTGTCTTTCTGTGCCTGGGTTAACTTTCTCAAAATGATCATTTCCCTCTCCACCCATTTACTTATGAATGTCACTTTTCTGTACAGCTGAATACTATTACATAGTGTATATGTATTACATTTTCATTATGCATTGACCAGTTGATGGACATCTAGACTATCTGTACTTTCTGGTTATTGTGAATACAGCAGCAAAGAACATGGAAAAACAAGTATCTCTGTATCAAAGTACTTTGGAAATATGCCCGGAGGACGGTATACTAGGCTTCAAGATAGAACTGCTTCTAGCTTTTTTGGGAAAAAAAAAAACAAACTAATTTCCATAGTTACTGTACCAGTTCGCAGTCCCACCAACAGAATGTGTTCCCCTGCATTTGTCATCACTTGTTTTTGTTATCTTGGCCACTCTGATTCTGGCAACATAAAATGTCAAAGTAGTTTTATTTTGCATTTCCCCAACAAATAAGTACACTGAACACTGTTTTTATACTCTTATTTTTAATTGGGTTGTTTTGTTCTTTGTATATTCTAGACATTAGCCCTCTATCAGATATCTGGCTAGTGAAGCTCCCCCCTCCTTATTTTGTGGGCTGCTTCTTCACCCAAATGATGATATAGTTTTCTAACTAGAAACATTTTAGTTTCATGAAGTCTCATTTATCAGTTATTGGTCTTAATGCCTACACTATCAAGGCCCTCTTCAGAAAGACCTTTTGTGTATCAATGAACTCAAGCATATTCTCTACTGTCTCATCTATCAGATTCAGAGTATCGGAGCTTAAGTTAAAGTCCTTGATAGATTTGGAGTTGAGTTTTATGTAGGGTGAAAGATAAGGATCGAGTTTCATTCTTCTACACATACCTAACTAGTGTGATTAGCACTATTAGTTAAAGATGCTTTCCTTCCAGTGTGTTTGACTGCCTTTTAAAAAAACAGGCAGCTGCAATGTGGGTTTATATGTGAGTCCTCAGTTCTATTCCATTTATTGTGTTTGCTTCTCTGCTAGTACTGTAAACGAAGACTGTGCCTTTGTTTCCTGGCTGCCCAGACCCAAATAATCACACAGAAATTGTATTAATTACAACACTGTTTGGCCAATGGCTTAGGCATATTTATAGCTAGCTCTTACATCTTAAATAAACCCATTTCTATTAATCTATGACTCGCCACAAGGCTATGGCTTACTGGTAATATTCTGGCATCTTTCTCCTTTGGCAGCTACATGGTGTCCCTTCGACTTTGCCTACCTTCTCTATCTCTGCTTGTGTTTTCTGCCTGGCTTTACTCTGCTAAGCCATTGGCCACAACAGCTTTATTCATCAACCAATAAAAGCAACACATATACAGAAGTACATCCCATATCATAGTACCATGCTGTTTATTATTATTATTATTACTATTGCTTTTTAATAGACCCTGAAATAGGGATGGTGATACTTTTAGCAATGGTTTTATTGTTCATGTTGTTTTAACTATTATGGGTCTTTTGCGTTTCCATATGAATTTTGAGACTGGCTTTTCTTTTCAATTTATGTGAAGAGTTGTGTTGAAATTTTGATGAGGATTGCACATTGAATCTGTAGGCTGCTTTTGGTAGTATGACCATTTTCACAATATTAATCCTGACAACCCATGACTACCGGGGGTCTTTCCATCTTTTGGTCTCTTCTTCAATTTCTTCCTTCATTATCTTAAAGTTCGATTGTACAAGTATTTTACTCCCTTAGTTAGATTTCTTCTAAGGCCTTTCATTTGTTGAAACAACTGTGAAAGGTATTGTATTTCTGATTTTGTTCTCAGTGTGTTTTTCCTGAGTATATAGAAAAACTACTTATTTTTGTGTACTAATTTTATACCCTGATATTTTGATGAAAATATTTATGAGTTATAAGAGTTTTCTCATAGAGTCTTTAGGGTCTTTTATAATGGGGGGGGGCAATGCCTTGCCAAGATTATATAGGCTATCAAATAAAAAGCCTAAGGACTGGTGTGAGGTATAGAGTATAACTTTATGACTTTTCCAGTTATTGGTCAGTGTCCCATAGACAACCCCAAACTTTACAGTCTATTGCCATTCATGTTGGTAAGTTCTTGTTGACTTGACACAAAGTAAAGTTCTCTGGAATAAGGGAACCTTAATTGAGGAATTGCCTCCATCAGATTGACATGTGAGCATGTATGTGGGGATTTTCTTGATTAATGATTGATGTGGGAGGGCCGAGGCAACTGCTGGCAGTGCAGCCCCCAGACAAGTGGCCCAAGGTTGTATAGGAACGTAGCTGAGTGAGTGAATCAAAGGACTAAGCCAATAAGCAGCATTCCTCCATGGACTCTGCTCAGTTCCTGCCTCTGTATTCTTGCCTTGAACTCCTGCCCTCGCTTCCATGGATGGTAAATTGTAACCTGTGGGGTAAAAATCCTTTCCTCTCCAACTTGTTTTTAGTCTTGGTATTGATCACAGCAACAGAGAAGCAAAACAAGATACCATTGCTCTTGGTTCCCCTTCAGAATGAGATGGTAAGACCCTGTTGCTGAAGATACCACATACCTGTGTCACAGGACATGGAGAAGTTATACTGGTACTGACCTGGAAGCTTCCGAACTAGTTGATTTTCATAGTGGTGGAAAGTTCTATGCATGCTACTGGGAGAGAAAAGTAATCAGTGGTGTTACTGAGCTGTGAACAATGTGAACTACAATGATGATTGATATGGTGAGATATGCTCATTGTGCAATAGTGGCATAAATGATACAGAAGTAACTTACCACTTTCTGATTGGATTTAAAATCTGCTTCACAAGATGGATCTCATGCCTAGTATTATTAAGTGAGCCAAAATCCTTTAACTGGCTAGACCTTAAGCCCTATGGGAGAGTCTAAGTGGATGTAAAAATAAATTACCCCATAATTTCTTATCTTCATACCTATAAGTTAGTGCATCTCTCAAGCGTCATCAGAGAAGTCTCTTTTTGTACTCTCTAGAGGCTCACAACTAGTCAATGTGCAAAGAATAAGAGACTGTGGTGTGCCTAGTTCTAAATAAGACAACTATACCACAACCCTCCCCAATTGGCTCAGGAATCACCCCAGAAGAGAGGGCTGCAAGATTATAAGAGCAAAAGGCAGTGAAAATCCGTATCAAAAAAGTGTTTGATAGATGTGACAGCACCAATGTACACATGAACTCACACCAGACATGAATAAATGTACAAGACCTGCACAAGATCAAGCCAACCCAAATTTCAGTGTGGATAGCGGAGGACCTCATGAAGTCCTTCCCCTAGCTGGGGAGCTGCTGAAACTGATGGCTGCAAGGACAGTCAGTTTTCTCCAGGGGGTGTGGCTCCTGAGAAGCTACTCATATTCCAGTAGACTGTCCTATACCACACCCAAACAGGTAGAACAAAGTTAACCCAGTAAGATTAAAAAAAAAAAAAAGAGTACATGGTTGGGAGGGAAAAGTGTTGGGACTAAAGAGGAGGAATTGTAGAAGGAATTGGGGTGGATGTAATCAAACATTATATGCATGCATGAAATTATCAAACCATAAACAATAATGTAAAACACCTATTTATTTTTCTTATACTTTATTGATAATTATGGGTTGATTTCTTTTCTTTTTTGATTTTTTGAGACAGGGTTTCTCTGTAGCTTTGGAGCCTGTCCTGGAACTAGCTCTTGTAGACCAGGCTGGCCTCAAACTCACAAAGATCCGCCCAGCTCTGCCTCCTGAGTGCTGGGATTAAAGGTATGCACCACCATCGCCCGGCCTGAATTTTTAATATTGGCTATTAATTAGCTTATCTTGGGTGAAGAAACCGTAATATTCTATCCTAACTATTAACCTATTGCTGTATGTTCATCAAACTGCTGTCTGATTGATTCAAGGGAGATTAATTCATGGAGCAATGACTGGCATTCATAAAAAATGTGGAGACATGTCTTGATAATGGGTGTTCACATGTACAAGCACTAAGCTACCGTACTTATGCATGGCTCCAGGGATTGATTTAACTGGACTGAAGAGGGAATGAAGAAATGATAGACACAGAAACTCGGATCAGGTGATGTGTGCTTTCAGATGGAGCAGCTCAGTGTGTTTATTATATACAGATGAACAGGGAGGTGGGGTTATTCCGTGTAGCTGAACACAGAGGCAGGGTTATTACACACAGCTAAATAAGGAGGCAGGGGGGTTATATTCATCTGAACAAGGAGGTAGGTTTAGCAAATCTTGGTAAGAGCAGTCTCTGGACTATAACCATCTGTGGGAGAATGCTACATGGACATTTTCTGCACACACAGCCAAAATTTGCACTTGGACCAGGGAAAGGCTTTGATGCCCTCTGAGCCTCACCAGGGAAAGCTTCGTTACTCCAACGGAGCTGAGGCACTGGGGTCCTAGATATTGTCATGCCCTTGTCAAACACACTTTCACTTAGGATTTTCTACACTGTGCAAAATCCATCCATTTCCTCAGCTGACGTCTCTGCTTCAACAATTAAGGAACCAAGGCTCAAAAAATTATGTAATTTGATCAAAACCTCACAGGTAGTGAACAATGGAGTTCTGCCCTGAACCAAATCTGCCAGTTTGGTTTCAAATCTCTTTCAGATATATTATCTAAAATGTGAACTATATACTACACTACAATCATCATATCAGAGTCACTCTTTTAACTATGTATGCTGTGACCTGCTCAACTATGCAATTAAAATCAGTCTACTGTGGTCTTTAATGTGGGCTAAGTCAAACTGTGCAAGAGGCACTCCACAGATTAACGGAATCAATTCTTTCCTTTAGTTTGACCCATTGCAGATCAGCATGACACTAACGATGGTTGTCAATAGATCGGGGGTTATGAATTACGGGTTTGTCCTTCTTCTCTAAAAGAATCCATCCATTCAGTTTTCTTTCAATCCCCCTAGTCATGCTGATGTTAAGTGGTGGGACCAAAATTGTTTGAGGCCACAGACAAGAATAATAATGAATAATCATTGTGAGGGTCATACTCCAAATTTGTCCTCAGCTGTACACTGCTTTGACCTAAATTTAACCTGCTCTATTCCCACTGAGGAAGGGGGGGGGGCTCTAGGCCTCCCATGACCTTGGCTATTATAACTAGATCAATAACAGACAGAGACTTGGGGGAGCCCATTGACTGAGTAGGAAGAAGGTAATCAGATAAATTACTGATGGATTCAAAAGCTAGGATGTTATTCAGTGAAATCTTAACTACTCAGCCAACTCTCCATGCCTACCTAGGATGGTTTTCAATGAAATCTGTGAATAATTACTTAAGCTATTGAGGTGCATAAAGATTTATGACTCTCTCCCCTCCTGATCTTGCTTGATTTTTGTTATATATCGTGTCTTTTATTGACATAGCTTTCTGTGCTTGATTGGAATTTTGGTTCCTTGAAATCAAACAGCACACAACTTAGGGAGATGTTTTAAAGTTTCTTCCAAAATCAGGAAGTCTTTGGAAGTACACAAGTACAAAGGTATCTCTGTTGAATATGGCATAAGCCACCTTTAAATAGTTAACTTCCCCACAATGGGCTACGGGGTTGATGTCTCTTCAGTTTGGTCTAGATTCATTTTGTTCAGTTATGTATGACGTTTTTGTCTTTCCAGGAGTCCTAGAACAAATGTGACACATTTGAGTGCTATTATATGTCTTATAAAGCATTACTTATTTGTTAAAGACACGGTCTGACATACCTTGGTGGCCATCTCTTCTATAACAATTTAATTAAACTATCAAGTCTTATATTACAACGTAATGTATCAGAGTAGAGAGTGTTCTTTTTGTCGTTGGTAGGGTTCAGAAACATTAAGAAAATTAAAAATTTTAAATAAACAACTTTATGAAGACCCAATCACTTTGTATATTAAAATCAAGTCTAGGACCTATAGGATGGTATTTCTCATTAACTTTGTTTTGAGTTTTTCATGCAGTGTCTTCATTTTTTTCATATCTCACACAAACCATCTACTTGATTAGCTAAGAATTGCCTAATTACATAGGTAAAGAAAAAAATTTGATGATTCTCCTTTTTTCCTGGTTTAGACTTCTGTCCAGAACAGCTGTGATTCCTTATTCAAAGAATTAATGAATTCCCATGACAAATCACTTCTTGCCATCTTTTAAACTGTTATGTTATCAAATCTCTACCTTATAAAGTTGACAGGCATTACCCTGAATAGAATGCAACGAGGAATGAGTTTCGTTTGTCTTTGTAAGGGTAACTTTGCATTTATCTTCAGAATTACATTATCGTCTTATGGGCAGTTTAATGTATTTACTCATGTGGATATGGAGAATGGGAAAATGGTAGGGAGGTTATATTTCCATTGAACACCTCATATACAATCTTAAATAAATACACAAATTGGTTGAGCCACTAGCTAAATAGCACAATTTCTGGATAACAACTGAAGCCACGATCTCTAACTTTTAAGATTTTGCTTTTAAACAGACAGAACATTTCTGCAAAATATACATGTAGAGATAACATATATAAGTGTGTATACTTTAATAAAACCACCTCTCATTCACACCCATCCCCTTGCCTTTTATACCATCCTGAGAACAAAGGTTGACCTGAAACTTCTAGCTGTATTAGAGAAATGTTTAAAGTTTCAACCTTACAGCTGTATCCTTAAATTTAATTAGAGACTTCTTTGTGGACAGTTGTTCTGACTGCCTTTTGGGATGAGAGGCGGCACACACTGGCAGAGTTTTCAGGTGGTGCAGACCTTTGACATTCATAATCTGGGTGTGTTCCAACATGGCTGAACTGATGTTAATATCAGTATCAGTCAGAAATTTGAAATGGTTGAAGAACAGAGCTTTTACTCATTAACTTGCTCTATCATAGCACCCAGGGAAATTTATAAGGAGATGAAACTTCCATTTCTGATATTTAATATTAGCCAAACTTTATACCCACCCTAAACTTATCCCTGAAATCAATTCTACATATTCTTTTCCTAGCAAAGGAGATTTATCATCAAATCTTCTTTAAGGAATTTATGAGTTTTTGCTGTTATATATATACTGTGTGGAGAATGTTTGGACTGTGTACTACAGGAGGATGGGTTGGGGAAAGTGCAATAGCACTGCTGATTTTTATACGGGTCTCTTGGTATAAAACCAACTCATTTTCCCTGGTACAGTTTGGACCTTTCCTTTAGCCTAACACTGGGCTGAATCTTTCACTAAGTGAGTGCCACGCATAAAAGGGCCACAAGATAAATATTATCTGTGGCAAGACTGTAGGGGTAGATTTGCATCACTGACCTTAACAGAGCCCATAGATGTGCATGTTGGGGTCCACCTTCACTTCCAAACCTCATCCCTAGAATGAGGATCAGAACAGCATCTCTTTGATTTAATGTGAATAGTAATAAAAAGCTAATAATAATAAATTCTAATAAGCTATAGGGATGCCACATGAGTTCAACTGAAGAATGATTGTATTTTATAAAACTTGGTTGCAAGGGAATCATATCATATTAATAGACATCTCCCTGCAGAATTGCCTCTAGGTCAGCAATAATTATTTAGGGGGATGTGAGAGAGTGTTTCTGTAGAATTGCTTTTAGCTTTGGTCCAAAGTGGTGGTGATGGAGGGGTTCTTTAAATAGCCCCAAGAATGCTGAGCTTTAAAAAATGGTAGGTGATGTTCTCAGCATCACAGCCAAGCTATACAACCAACTGGCATGGGTATAAATATTCATATCAATAAACAGGATGCTGCTGAATCCACAGACAACTGGAATCACCTGCACACTGTCACTTCTCTGGAGATACAATTTGGTGGGGGAAAGCTTTCCTTTAGAAGCAGCCAGTGCCTGTGTTAGAAAAGCTCATCACAGGTATGTGGGGAGGGGTCCCACCTTCCTAGTCCCATGTTGATGAAATAATCAGACTGCTCACCTGTCTCTTCAAGGATGTCCTGATATCATAGAAGATAAACTTGTCAATTCATAGTTTAGTGAAAGAAAAGGATCAAGAATGAGGCATAACCCATACCAGACTTCTTAAGAAGGTGTAATTTTGAGTGCTAGACATGATCTCTTTCATTCTCTTCTTCCTGTGCCACCTTCCAGTCCCATCTCCCCCTCGCTTAGGTCCATGTTTCCATAAAATCCTTAAACTTAATCCAATTGATACCCTCTCACAAAAGAAAAATTATTTTTTTTCCAACAGAGTCTCATTGGTTGTAGAAGTCACACATAAGGACAGGCCCCATGTCCCATAGTAGAAGGTCAACACAAAACAAACTCAATAGCACTTTTGGAGATGTTTTATTTTGCAATCCTTTGTTTGGGAATTGGTTTTTGTCTTTTTTTTTTAAGCCTCACTAGTCTTTTGCTTATCTATTACGTTTCAGGCTGTGTTTTTATGGGATTCTTGTGTGTGTGTCTTTGAGTGTGCATGATGTGTGTCTTTGAGTGTGCACAAACTTCTGCTCTTTCTGTTCCTTTTTTCTGTTTGTTTGTTTTGCTCTATTCTGGTTATTAGTCTTTTTCATTTGCCTGTTTTCTAAAGAGAGAGAAAGAAGGCACAGAGTTGGAAGGGTTTGGAAGAGGGGCGGTCTGGTGGAGAAGAGGGAGGGGAAACTGTGATCAGAATACATTGTATGAAAAAATTATTTTCAGTAAAAGAAAGCGAACTGCATTTCCTTATTGTTGTTGTTCCTGTATTATTGTTGTTCTTACCACCACCCTCCATTATGAAGATAAAGCACCAAACCAAAAAAAAAAAAAATCAAGAGAAGAATGTAATGCTAATCTGCTATAGTTTCTACATTTTAAAAAATATGAAACTAGTATATGATTCCTATTGGGACTAGTGTCTTGATGTTCTTAATATTGGTCATTCAGCGCCTTAGAAAACATTGTAAGAAAGTTCTTACCTGCTGAACACTTCATTTTAGTTTTATTAAGGGCTGAATGTGTTACATATTAGACATCACATTATTGACGAAGACATGTATACCTACCAAAACTACATTATACAAAGCCATGTGTGATGCGTATTTATTTCTCATTTGTATATGTGACTGATCCCAACAAATATTCTCAGATGAAACTTTCCAAGTTTCATTTTGCAAATTTTTGAGACAAGAACTTCTTGAGAAGGTAAATATATCACTTTAAGGATTGCTCAACTAAATTAATGCTACAGACAGGAGTTGTGCATGATGGTGCAGATCTCTGTCATTTGATGCTTTGACTCTTTCATGTCCACAATCATCATCTGAAGTGACAAAAATCATATATGCTGTTTCCTTCCTGTATCTGAAACAGTACTAAGTCCTGCTTAGAGGAACCACACTCTGCCCCCCGCAAAGACCCTTAAGCTGGCAAGAATTACTGATAGTCCTATTAATCTTTCACTTCTTATCTACTGATCTGCGTAAAATCCCGAGGGACGAGAAACTAGATATCCCCACTATGGGGAGACAGAGGTCACAAGGAGGCAGTTTGGGAAGTGAACAAACAAGCGCACTCATCTGTATAGATGGGAAGTCTGGCTTCAGGAACACTTCTTGGAGGTGGGGGTGGGCATCTGCCCCCTCAATGTTCATTTGCAACAACAAGGGTCAACATGCTGATTTCCACCCTCTATAATCCAGTACTCATGGTCACACTTACCAAATGTCAGCTCTCATGTCTGGAGTCACAGTCAAAGTGGATGGACATCTGGACCAGTTCCCCTAGAAACAGTCATTAGGAGGGTACCAGCGCAATCCCTGGCCAAAGGCACCCTGTAATAGGAGCTCTGAGCAGTACAAAGACAGAGAAGTGTTCAGGGCAGTATTTCTCCAGAGAGCTATTTCAGATTCCTTATAAAAGTAACTGGTGGCCTTGGATAAATCATTCCTCTCATTTATGTGCTGAACGGGAGAAAACAAGTCAACAACTGATGCATGCAAAAGCATTTGGAGGTGATGGATGGGGACATTATGGTGCATTTCGTCAATGGCATGCCATTAGGGAAAGCCATTTCGTAGAGTAAATTAAGAAAACAAACCAGCTACGTGACACACTTGGAGTTGCCACTGGCCACGCTGCTTTTTCTCCTCCTGGAATGAAGCTGCTAAGACTGACATTGTCACTATCCCAGAATCGCTGGGGTAGCTGCTTGTCTGTCTGGGATTTGGACCTTCACCTTGTATTTCTCTAGAACTGGGGCCACTCATGCAACTGGGAAGCCTCCGTCCGACCAACCCTGATTTTCCTCCATTGTCTTCAACTATGACTCAACCCTCTTCTTGCTGTTCACCTTCATGTGTCGGTAGCTTATTCTCTCCACATACTTGTAAGATTCTTCTGAAAGAAGTACTGGGTCTCACAAATAAACCTTACTAGTATACAACCTGGTTTATAGTGGTCAAATTCATTGATTTCACCGGTGACTAATTTTGCTCATCTTTCTCACATGCTGAGCTATTGTTTGTCAAACTGATGAACTCATTAAGAAATCATCTCCTTGAATGGAGGAGTTAGAAACACACATAGAAGGAACGGCCTCAGGATTCAGCTCACTGGCACACAAGCAACACTCAGTATATGGACACAGATTGGTGGCCATGTGGACAGCTACCACAACATCAAAGGGACTGAGGAAGTTGAGGGAAGCAACTAGAAAATATGAGTTCCTGGAAGGGCTAAGGAGTTGTCAGGTGAGCATGACAGGGGGCTGCAGTAGGTGCACGTTGGTGGCCCAAGCATGGAAGGAGCATTTGTGTTCCAAGTCCCCTGCTATTTCAGGAGCTTCTACCGAAAATCTGAACTTATCTCCAGGGTCATCACTCACATGAAGGCAGCAAAGGGCCATGAAATCACAGCCCCTTTCTCCTGGTGAGCAGGCTCTCGGAGTGCTCAGATGCACCTCATGGTAACTGTGGCTTCATAAAAATCAAAGCTGATTGATGGGGAGGAGGCAGGCTGCCTTTGTGTGTTTAGTCTATTCCTGCTTTTAGTGCCACTGTGGCCGTGCCTCCTAATGGAAATGCATTCCGTTCTCCCATCACCCAGATACAGATGCTCTTGAAGAGGAAAGAGCCTTTACCTCAGGATTTTTGTCTTGTAATGCATTCCTTATCCCAGAAGGAAGGAAACAGGAGTCAGGGGGAATCCACCACAATGTTTCTGTCAGGTAGTTCAAAAACAGGCAGGAATTTAAAAAGCTCAATTTGGGCTACCAATCGGCGGGTTTTTATCAAAAGGGTGGGTTTTTATACCCTAACATGCCATGTAGTATCAAGGCTTAGCTTTCTCCTCTAAAGGGCTGTAACAGAAAGTACGAAAAATGCTGGGATTTTTAAAATCTCCCTTTAAAAACAAATTTGTTATAAAAGTTATGATGAGCGGAATAATTAAATACTCCTCACGGGTCCCTGAAGGTATGACCTTCTCAAGTCTGAGAAGTGTGTGGTGAGAGATGGATTATACCCGTTCTATCGGGTGGAATCTGGGGCTGGGGAACAGAAGAATGCCATCAGTGTGTTCCAGGGTGACCATCTTACCAGAAGCCAGTAGGTTCTGTAGGTTGTACACATAAGCATGTGACGTCACAGCACATGACACAACTGTGTTCTGATGTAGACAGGACAGAAACCATGTATCCATCTCTCTCCAGACCAGGAGATTTTCAGAGCTGTCACAAGAAGACTGGGTGGACAGAGGGAAGGCTCACTCTCTGGGGAACATTCAAAGGGCCCTCTCAGAGGTTTCTTTTGAATCAGTTTGTCCCTCATTGTAAAATGATCCTCTACTACAAAATTGTACTCTGTCTGGCCCAAACTGACCTCACCATCCTGATTATTCCCAAGTGTCAGTTGGAAATCATTCAAGTTCAAGATTAAGAGTCCAATACCAATGGAGGTTCTATCTTTGATGAGCTTTGTGACCATGGCGATGGCCAGTAGCACACCTCATATGAGCTGTAGAGGTGAACTGTATACAGGTACCAAGTAGTGGGGTTTCTCATGGGGCTTGGGTAATGGTATGTTTTCTTCTTCCGGAGAAGTAAGGCAGATGTGTAAAAAGGAAGGAGGAAAATGACTGGGAATTTTCCGAAGAGCTGAGCTCTATAGCTTACACACATTCAACAATTCTGCTGATGGTTACGAAGTAGGGGGAAAAGCATTGTGTCTTGAGGCTGATTTCTAGCAATAAGTCTGAAGCTTTCCATGAAAGCACACACAGAGACTTCTGAACCAGGAGCCTCTCTACCCAGACACTGCTATGTTCCAAATGCCTCAGTCCTAAGTAAGACAAAGGATACCTCAGTTCCCTGTGGTTTAGCAATACATGGGCATAGAATGGAAAACACACAGGGAAGCATACAAATAGAGGGCCACCCCGGGTTCACCAGAGTCACACATTTTCAGGGGACATGGGGGAGGGTGGCTTCATTCTTGGACACACCAAGTGCTTTATCTGCAATTGACAAACCCCAAATATTCCCCGCCAACCGGGTCACAATCTGTTCCTTACGAGCTGGAGATGAAGGCAGAGTCAATTGCTGGCTGGCTGTTAGGGTAATACTGATCTGTCCCTGAAAGGGACTTCAGCAGCCTCCTATCATCCTTGTGAGACAAAACAATGCTGACACACGGGGAAACCATTCAGAACAGAGCCTGAAAGGAGTGGTGAGAGAGTCAAGGGGCCAGAGATGCCCCAGGAGACAGCAGACCCCTGTGAGTCGTGTTAGCAGCTTGTTGCTCGAAACCCCTCTCTAATTAGAGATTCAAAAAGATTTCATAAGTTGTGACATCCAAGCTAGAAAGTCGGGCTCTCTGGTCTGCTTCTCAGAAAACCCTGTATTTCTTAAAAAGGGAATTGGTTATGGTTCACGAAGCATGAACACAAACATAGTTCCTCAGACTCAAGGCCATGGGACCTCTCTGCGGTAAAGGGTCATCAGACAGATTACTGCCTGAAGATCCTAGAGACGGGGCAGGGTGACCAAACTAAACTTACACACACCGTTTACCAGACGCCAGAGAGCTCCATGTCGGAGTTCACAGTACATGGCTTCTTCCTGAAGACGTTGTGGTTAGTCCAAGAGGATTTGGACTGGCTGGGAAGCTTTTGTGACCATTGCAGTGTCCTGGGCCTCAAGCACAGAGGAAATGGTTCATCTTGATGTTGCCATCAAACTGTGTTGCAAGGTGCTTCAGCAGGCTCTTACCTGAGGAGCAGGTAATGTCCCAGACCCTCCAATATTCTGTTAGCTCTTAGGAATTAGTTCTTCTGGTCCAGAGGCAGAATAACAGAATGGGCACCACTGTGGACTCAGACAGACCTGTCTTAGACCCTTCCATTGTCCTAAGGGAAGCTATACAGTTGGCAGTGCTGTTACTTTCCTATAAACTGCGGCTTATGAATGCTTAGAATTCAAGGAAGAAGATAAAATATGAAGCCTATCCATCAGATGCCTGGGAATGAATAGAAAGTGCTACGTTTGTAACCACCAGTTTTGAATGATTCGTTGCTAGAAAGGCTAAACAGAGAAGGTAGGACAGTCATTATGGAAGCCCCGGAAGCAGTTCATGCATGCAAAGTGTGGGCTGGTGGCAGAATCTCTGTGGATAGTCAGTCTGGTGCTCTAGATACGGCAGAATGTGCCATTTCCTGCTAATGCCCACTGGGAGACAATTTTAACAAGTGTTTTGCTTAATTAGTTGGTGTACAAATGTGCTCTCAAGGGCCGTGCGTGCACACGTGTCCTTGGGATCATCCACGTACTCCTGGAGGAGATCTTCCTTTGCTTTTTAGAGATGTCTGAGCCCATGTCCTGGTTAACTGCCAGGTGAGATGTCTGGTCAGTACGCTGTCTCTCGGTCCATTCCTAGGAAGGGGCAGGAAGGTCGCACACTTCACACCAAGTCAGCAGACTGAGGGAGGATTGCCACCATCTCTTGGTGCTGCATTTCATCCCTTGTAGTTACCAGAGGCTTCTTGGGAAGCCCATGCCCCTGTGGTACAGTCTCAGGCCAGAAACTGACAAGTCTAACAGATACAACTAAAATGGACTGAGATGATTATGAGAATTTGTGCTGCCATTCTAGGGACAGTGTCCAGGCTGGTACTGAACCCAAGACTTCTTCTCAGGAATTGCATCAAAGGAACCACAATGGATAGACAGAATGGAAATGTAATTAAATGGACGTTGATTGGAAAGCAATGCACAGATGCACCACAGATTGAAGATCCTATTGCTGTGCTGGGTGTGGTGGTGTGCGCTTCTAAACCCTGCAGTTCAAGACTGGAGACAGGAGGATCAAGTATTCAAGGTCATCCTCTGTTACACAGAGATTTCTAAGCTAGCCTGGGCTACATGAGAAACTGCTTCAGAAAACTGAAACAATAATAATAACAACAAAACAAAACAATAACCTTCTACAGACAAACAAAACCCCCACAAACAACAATAATAGCAAGATCCTATTGCTGTTTTTCAGTGGTTCTCTAGGCAAAATAAAAGAGGTATACACCATTTCCACATCCCACCACTGGCCCTCTCTTCTCATGGAGAGAACATGTCAGTGGAACCATTAAACAACAACGAAACAGTGCGTGTGTGGTGGACATGGTGGTGGTGGTGGGGATGGTGGCTTGAAGGGTGGTGACTACTCATGAGGATGAATGAGAATGTTCAGTGAGTGGGGACCCTGTCTTTTGTGGCTTCCCCTACTCAACACCACTGAGGTGCCCCAAACAGCAGTCACAGCCTTGACAGGCTCTGTTCCCCAGACATGACAATGGCCAAAGACAGAAGCTGCACCCCCTCAAACCTAAGGCAAGACAGATGTCAGTGTCCTGAAAGGAGCCAGTACGACCAATGCCTTATCGATGTACCCGTTGGCCTGTGATTGATTGGCAGGCCACAAACATTTATTGAAAATTAGAAAAAAAAATCCAAACCCAATATTCTAATGGTTCAGAGGGGATTACTTAAATTGCATGTAAATAAATCCTCCTCTCCCCAGGACAAATCTACCATCCTTCCCCTGGTAGCCCAACCACGCAGCACAGATTTAAAAATCTTGCAATTTTATTTGCATATAAAGGCCGCTAGATATAGAATATCACAATAAATTTAAAGAAAACAACTGCTTTCCTAAACTTTAAGGTAACATAGAACAGAGCTCAATGGCATTGACAATGGGAGAACAGAAATGATTATTAGCAACAATATTTTGTGCTAGCGAAGATTGCATCAACACACAGTGCAAAATGGGACGGGGAGGAAGTGAGAAGACAATGCAGGGCATTTAAATAGAAAGCACGACTAAGCCTTATTTTAGTTCGCTTCCAATGCATCCATTGAAGTCTATACACACTTGTTACTGTACCTAGACTGAACTCAAGCTCTTTCAGACCTTGAGTTCAGAGAAAGAATGGGTCAGTTCCTTCGGACTCCTGATGTGCTGGTGCACAGCAACGCTTTGCAGTTGGACTGTCCTTGGCAACATTAAACTCCTACCTTAGTCATAATGCACAAAAAATATTTATATATATATATATATATAAATCCACATTGAAAAGGAGTCTGCACACTTTTTTTCCCTTGCATGAATATCTGCTCTTGACAGATTCTTGTTTCCATATTTTTAAAGCTCAAATAACTTAAAAGAAACAAATAAACAGCACGAGTTTGCATAACTCCGATATGGGCCTCTCTGGCTAAGTCCCTGAAGGAAGGCTCTTCTTCCCCAGCTTGGACAGTCTTTTTACAGCCAGTGTGAAGCTAAGGTTTTTCCAGACCTATCTCTGCTGAGATTGCTCTAAATTGGGGCCACATCTGTAAAATAAGAGTGAACTAACACCAAGAAAACAACAACAGAACACATCAAACGATACTCAAAGAGCTGTGCAAACCTGGGTGGTTTTCAAAACACTGCCTATGTGTTTCTCTTCTTATTAAAAATCTTTTTCTTTCAGCTTAAAGCATATTCAAATAAGACTTTTTTAAATCATTTTTTTTTTAAAGAAAGCTTGGCTGTCCTTTGGCAAACACTAACAATTTACAATGGCATGGCCTTTGAGCAAACAGAAGTCATCTTACAGATCCACAATGCTCCTTTGATTTCAAATGGATACCCCACTTAAAACACAAAAAGAGACGGTACAACTCTAGCGTCGTTTTTTTTTTCCTGTTCCAACAATTTACAAAAAGAACTCACAAGATTTGAAAATAAACAAGTCAGAGAATGAAAGTTTATAATTAGAAAAATGGCAGTTTGTAGACCGTCCCTCACATTCCAATAGGGATGCGGAGAGCTTTAGGAGCCCTGTGGGTTCGGAAGGTCAAATATAATTGGAGGGTTGGTCGGCTGAAAGCTGACTGTACAGGTGGAGGCATTGATGTACGTGGTATAACCGTCGGTCATGATGCCGTACCCTGTAGGAAGACAGTGTCACGGTTACTGTGATATAGACAAATGACAACGGCTGAACACAGGGACACCAGGCAGGGACCACAACAAAAGTGTCATCAGAGGGCGGGGAGATGAAATTTGGTGAGCCGTCCCAGAGACGCAAATTTCAGGAATTTCTGTCCAGTTTTGCTCTGGTTTCTCCAAAAGGGGAGGTTTCTCCCCTTCAACAAAGAGTTATTCTTCCCTGAGGCCCCTTTGCTCAAATATTGAACTGGTCAGGGGAAGAACATGACACTTGTTTAAGGGAGGATAAAGAAAAGTTCTCCTCCACCTTCAAAGGATTATTTTTCTTTCCAAATCCTGCATTAACTATTGAATGGAAGGGAAGGAAATAGTCAAAGACCGGAAGTGGGCCTTGTGGCAGGGGAGGAAGGCGGGAGCTTAGCTGTGGATGTTCTTCTTCCTCATTGCTAGAGTGGTCTGTCCCCATAGTGATTGATTCTATCTTGAGTTATATGGTCTTAATGCTAAGTTCCATTTCACTCAAAAGCATTGTTTCTTCCACTGTGGTAGGGAGGAACATCGCCACAGGATTCCATTTCCTAAATGTACCCAGCTGAGAAAACACCATGGCACCCTGGCATGTAGACCCCGTTTGTGGTTTTTAACATGGTGACATTTTTAGGCATCTTGGGAGTCTGCACATTTCCCTGGACACCTGAACGCGTCTGCAATGAGTCAGTAATTCTAGGTTCACATTGGTCTTCATGGCACAGAAAAACAGAGCCGTGAAGAAATAAAATGACCGGGACATACAGAAATTACTGATAAGGTTCTTATCCCTCTACCCTCCCTCTAATCCATTTGCTAAAATTTTCCAAGGAAGCCCGTCGAGAGCTTAATGAGGGTCCATGGAAAAAAAAATCTCTTAAGGAAAGCAAAGCTGCATTTAAAATGTGCACTGTTTGGTTCCAGGGTCATAAAGTCCTGTTATCTCTCTCCATCAAGAGACTGGCATTTGCCCTCGCGCTGCCCTCTTGAGCTGTCTTAAGTGAATAAAAGCAAGACAAGTTTATTTGAATATGATCGCTTCCCTTTAAAGCAACTTTATTATTGTAGGGCTTCAGTGGAATTCTCCAATTGTCTGGCGAGTTTAAGGTGAATTAATGACTTAAACTTCTTTTTTTAAAGGGTGAAATGCAAACTCAGAGGAATCCCACAGGAATTCAAACTAGTTTTCAAGATAACAGCAAACCCCCTCCCCCAGAAATGCAGTTTAGAGAGGCAGCCCCATCTCTAGGTGATTCGCCCCTTCCCTTAGACAAGAGACTGAAGTCCACAGCCTCCCCGCCCCCCACACCCTGCCTCCTGCTCAGGAACTGGCTGCACCTCTGCTTCCCAGCCACTCAGCTGGTGCCTGTGCTTGGAGCAAGCTGAATTTTCTCTAGCCTTAGGAGGATGCTTTTTCAATATGCTCTTTATTACCCACATAACTAGGAAGCCATCGTGCCTGTGGACTCTGTGGAGTAAGCTACATTCCGTTTCACCAAACACACAGCCTCACACACTTCAACTTGACTCTGACATTCATAAATAACTTCAGAGAGCCAGAGTGAATAAGGGCTAGGAAACATGGCAGCTGCCCACATAAATGGTTCTGCTGCACACAAATGCGCATGCCTGGGCCAGTCTTGTGGGTTCACAGACCCTGAGATCAGCTGACAGAATACTCTGCTTCTCTACAAAAGCTCAGTGACATCTGGTTTGAAAAAGGCAGAATAGACAAAATTCAGAGCTGTGAAGGTTTCTTGAGGCCTTTGGGTTCTGGGACCTTGACTCAGCTTACCTTGAAGGCAGAAAGCAATAAATGGATATTTTCTCATTTAGAGATTTCATTGTTCCAGGTCGCCTCAGCTGCAGTCAAAAGTGCTAATGAGTTCTACAATTCCAAGCTTAGTAGGGAAATGCTGATCTGCAGAGTGGCTCCTTCCACAATCGTTCCTTGTACGTCCACAGTAATTCTTCAGAGAATGTCTTGTGTCCCCGGTTCTTTCTGGGTTAGGCATATAAGACCCTGCAGGGACTACAGACGCTTTAGGTTGTACCTAACCTCGAGAGCATCTCGTCCATTCCCTTAAACAGGGAAGTTGGCTTTATTGGTCTGCAGCTGTCTTTATTTCTTGGGAAGAGCCTCTAGGTGCTCCCTGGGAGAGTGTGAGCTTTGTGTTAAAGTAAGCCACACAAGGTTCTCCCTTGCCGTTCTACTTAAAAGACAGCAATGCAAACTATTTATTAGCTTTATACACGTGGGTTTTCTCATGAGGTTTCATCTCCTAATGGGTTCCTTTGTGATAAAGTTTGGGAACCACCGTTTCCACCATTCCATGCCTGCTGGGGAGTGTGAGGTCATGGATACCCCTGCGCTCTTACCTTCATGAATTCCACCGAACACGTGGAGCTTGGGCCGAACCCGCCTCTGGACCGTGTTTAAGAGCTCCACGCAGCCCACCCTTTGGAGCTCCTTTGGAACCCAGTCCCGGAAACCTAAGGACAGAATGCAATCAATACTCTTAATTCTCCTTTCTCAGCTAAGGTTTCGTTCCGACTTTCAGGAAGCCATAACTCACAGAGTCTTTATTATGTTATCTGTAATCTTAGCTTCTCCGTTAAAGCTCACAACGCTCTTAAGGAACTTTCACTCATCACTTTGGCTTCTTTGGATTCTTGATTAATTTTTTTTGTTTCCATTCCTTCCCCCCCCCCCAGTTAATTAACATTCTTTTCCTGCAAGAAGTCTGATTTATTCAGCCACAGGTTTCAGATCTTCTTCATGAGATCAATGACACCTTTCCCGGCAGCCCCACAATGGCTCTTTCTCCCTCCATTTGCTCTGTTGCTTTCTCTTTTCAAAATTCTTTCTTATATGTAGATATACCAATACCAGTCCACTCCTATGATGGTGCACGGAGAGGGGATGTGAAAGAGCTGTCTGGGAACTGGCCACAGGATGCCTAGACCAGAGAAGTCCCTCTTAACCCTTGGGGCTTCCTGATAGACAGAGCTTTGGACTACCAGTTGCTCCTCCGCTCCTCTCTGGCAACAGATCACATGACCTCATGGTGGCATGCAGCAAGCTTGGGCTAATTGACTAGTTTTAAAGTAAAAGCCACTTAGTCCTCTGCTTAATGCAGAAAATCTATTAAAAAAAACTGACACCAATTATAGCAAAAGTCAGCTATCCAGATAATTATGGTCTAAAATGAAATCCATACACCTCAGCAGGATGGGTCTAAAGAAGGCAGGCGGGATGAAAGGCTAAATCATAATCTGTGCAAATCCATTCCACAGCTCCATTAGGTGCTTTCTACTGTAGAAATGGCTGGGCAGAAAGGGACAGATTTCTGTTCCATTTGCCTAGGCAGTAAGCATGAATATTTAGTCTCCATAAAGACAGGCTAACTGGGATGTGGGGCGTGACTGGACAAAGTAGGAAGACTACCAGACGAAAGAGTGCCTAGCAAAAATCAAGGCAGGGTATTTAAAACTATTAAGAAAAGTGGGGAATTCTGAATCCATGGTGATTATCATTATTACCTCATGGATGTGTTCTCTTGAAGAAGAAAAAATACTTCACTGTGTATATGAGCACCTCAGATATCATCTTGCTGAGACTATAAGAGCAGACAGTAAACAGTACCTACAGCTTCCTACACACTGAGAATTCGAACTCTTCAGCCCACCCCCACCCCCAAATACAGCATTCTTCAAAGAATCCCAGTCTTAAAGCTCGTCTTTACATTGTGAAAGCTTTGCCCAACTTCTTATGAAGCTACTAGGTGTGAACCTCCCTCTGGTATATGCACAGCCTGGTTTACCTCACTTTTACTACAAAAAGAGGGATGGTAGCTGTGGGGGCCAGCCATAATAAGCTAAGCATGGACAGGTCACCCAAAGGAAGTTCTTTACTTTCAACCATTATCACCTGCCAGAGTAGGACTCAGCCATTGGCCATCGATAAAATTAATAAGAGGCCTGAGTCTCAGTAGTTTACCCTGAGGCAATACCTGGTTGCAGAAAGAACCACAAACTGAGATTACCTAGCACTACCCAAAACAGACCATCCAAAGGAAATGCCTAGCATTACAACTGCTGGAGATAGGATCACCTGCCAGCACACACTCACCAGGACACCCCTAGACAAATGTCAGCCAATCAGATCAGGGGTCCTAAATATCAGAAACCCCTCACCCCCACATTTACTACTATAAAAACCCAATTCTAACTGAGCTTGGGGCTCTCCCTTTATTCCAATACATTGGACACGCGGAGAGACCGAGTTTGCAAACTTGATTAAAATAAAGGCTCTTTGCTTTTACATACGGGACTCGGTCTCCTTGTTGGCTTTTGCGAGGACTTCGCGGATTTGGGCATAATAGTAGCCTCTGCTGGAAGAGTAACCAGAATGTTGGGATTCTGTAGAATCTACTGTTGAGCCTTAGCTATTACTACCACTTGCTTCGTGCCAAAATGAATGACTTCATTGTTAACCGGCTGCTCTGCGTGAAGTTGTAGTCTAAGGAATGCTCCGGTGATGGAAGTGCTTTTATGCTGTCTGCTAGCCAAGACCCCCCGCCATGAACTGCACCCAACAGGACTGCAGCTATCTAAGACCATCTCAATGAACTCCGCCCATCCAGGGTCCTCAGGTAGAGGAACCAAGCTGGCTGGAATGTTGTCCCTGCAAGGCGCTCTTGCTGAGTAAGGCATGCTAGTCAAAATATGTCGTTAGCAATTTAATGATTACATGAGTCTAAATAAGGAAATAAATCGATGATGATTTGATTAGGATCATTGTCAAGTACAGTCCTGGAGAATGCAGGATGAGGTGAAGTGCATCAGCGAGCATGCGCGTGGTGAACCCATTTTCCTTTTCAATTGTTGAGAAAACATGGAGCACCCCCCCATTGTAAGGGAAGGAAAACAGCATCAAGTGGCTCTTAACAGGGGGTATTTACAAAGACTAAATATGCATCAGGAATGAGTAATGAAATGTGTGGTTCTTCAGACTGATAGAAGAGGGAAGGACCATGCATAACAAGGTAACAACAGAAATCCTGAAAGCCACATTATTTCCCCTTCAACTCAGTATGACTAGGAAAACTCTGTCAATACAGTACATTACAATAATATGAAAAAGGTATCTCCCCCGTAAAAATAAATGAATAAATACTAACATTTGTATTTAAAAGTAAATATCTGAATTTTCTGAGCCTGCTTTAGCTGGGCAGGAAGTGTCCTGGAATAATTTGCAGCAAGTTAATGGTGTGCTCAGGGTGGTGGACCCTGGTTGGAAATGTTCTAGAGCAAGCTAAGCCAATGACAAGCTCATGAATAATCAGGATCTAATTACTTAAATCATATAACCATCTCCTGACTGTAGTCTGCATCACTAGAGAGGTAGCTTTGATGCCAGAGAGAATATAAATCGGGATGCTGTCACAATATATATGCCTGAAGAATAACGTGTCCATAAGTAATTTTCATGGCAAGTCCTTATTGAAAATACTTCATCTTTTCTTGTTGTTGTTTAAAAAACTTTTTCCTCATATAATCAGCTCAAATGTTCATCTTTAAAGATAGCCCAGGCCCAATGCTCTGTGTGAAAGGAAAAACAAGTTTCTTTGGACTCAAATTCAAATGCCTGTGACTGATAGGTCTCTGTCTTCTTCCATGTCCCCTCCTACCCCTTCACTGGAAGGGAACACAGTTCTTAAAATAAATTACCAAGCTTAAAAAACTGTGGTGTTCTATGCTCTCTTGGTTCTTTTCCCTGACTCTACCTTTAAAAAAAAAAAAGTCCTGAACCCCTGTCAGCCCAGCAGAACTGCTGAATTTACTGACCACGCTGGGTTCTTTAGAGACACTGACTCTCTTTTATTTTTGCATTCACTGTTTCTTTTTACTAAAGGAAAATTATTAAGTCTCCAAAGAATTATTCATTATGCTGGGGGAGGGGAGAATCTTATGACAAAGGACAACCTTTGCCCCACTTACCTAGAGGAGGTCCGTGTGTCATGAGTATGTCGATGCCCTCGGGGATGAGGTTCCATTTGTCCAGCAGAGACTGGCCTCTGGGTAGGTTAAAGCCCCATCCATTAAACCACGGGGTCCTTTGGGGAAATAACGCACGGGTCAGGCAGCGGCACGGGACTCCACATGGCCACGGTTCTCACGCACACCCACCCACGGCTTGCAATGCTCTCTTTTCCCTTTTGATGGTTGGCCCTGGCAGCAGGCTGCTTTTCTGTTGACTGCTTCAAAACCAAGCCATTTGAAAGCAGGCATGGAGCCTACAAATTGTTTAACTGAAAAGAGCACGGGAGCCTCAACCGTGGAGACTTTCCTGGCAGGCTTCTGACAAAACTGTGACAATGCTTTTTCTCCCCCCAAACCTTACTGCTTCCCAAGATAGCCAGTCCTGGGCCACAGCATTCCCAGCCTCCCTTAGTGCCGCAGAGAGGAGAAACCCCACCAGTACTTCCTGACTCTCCCCATTACTGCAGAGGTCCTTTTTAGTCTCAGAGAAAAGGACACTTGGCTAGAGGAAAAATCTCTGTCCACTGAAATGTCCTGAACAGACTGGGTGGAGGCTGCTGAGAACAGACTGGGGGCTCTGAAGAGTAAAAGGGGTTTACCCAAAGCTCTTCCTGCCACCAAAGGGAAGATTCCGGGGACATTACTGGTCCCTCTGGAATCTATCTCCCACAGCACCTCTGAGCATCTCCCGGCAATACCCACGAGCATCTTCCTGGAGCTTCCACTTCAGGAATGCATCTCTGAGCTGGAGGATATGCAAACAAAGGAACGGGGATGCCTCAATGTGCCTTGTTTACTCCTGTTTGCTAGAGAGAGAGCACACACCTTCTCTCTATAATCTGCAGGCCTAACATGCTTCTACAAGGCGTTTCTGATTGTACCCATCCAAAACGTTCAAGCTGAACAGTATTCTCTGAAAATGACTGCTTTGCTCCGTAGGGAAATTCCAGTTTGCTCGGCACACTTGCAAACGACAAGATGGTCAGTTTTCAGCTTGTGCTCAACTTTCCCTCCCAGCTCAACTTGTCCACTGCCGATCACAGTTGGGCAAATGGAGACCATGCTCTTATTTGAAGACAATCACAGGCCAAACGAACAGGATTATCTCAAGAATCCAAACTTAGAAACGCTGACAGAACATTCATTTGCTGGTGGGCACACACAGTCAAGAGCAGGGGTAGAAAGATGGCCTTTCTCCTCATGCCAAAAGCCACATTTCACGCGACAACCTCAACCTCCCACTGTGGTGAAGGTGGAAAGTTCAAGAAAGAAAAGACTGGCTCTAGAAAGAGAAACCCAATAAAGCATCTTATGTAATTCCTACCCTCTTTCCAAAGCCACCATCTTCCTGGAGTTTCTGCCTTGCAATATGATAATAAAATGGGAATGCTCCTCAAGACAGTTGTTGTTCATTCGGCGTTTACATTGTCAGGGTCCTATTCTAAGCACTTTTTCTCACAAGCTTCATCCTCACAAGTTTAACACTTCTGAGATGGATAGTGTTATCATCCCCATTTTATAGTTGATGAAACCAAGTAAACATAACTTGGCCCTAAACCAAGGCAATCTGGTTCCAACACCAATGAATTTAACCACGGTGCCAAATCTTCTTCCTATGTGCTACCTGAAGTAAATTACTTGCCTTAAATTAACCACTTCTGGGCTCTTTCAAGTCTGCCCGTGGCTTGAAGCCAAATGCCATCTCCATTTCATGGTTGGGAAGTCAAGCAATACTATGATGGAGAAACCTGCTGTTTTGGCAGGTCCAGCTCTTTCCTTCTTCTGTGACAATGTTGGTTTTTTTTTTTTTTTTTTGGTATATCCCTCCCTGATATAATACATGTGCTTCTGGTAAGGCTTCCTGCACTCTGGATCCTGGATGAAGCAACTTGCATTTGCCTATACAGTGATTCACTTCCAAGTGCACACACGGTCCAAGCTGGCCTGCTGAGTGTCATCCTCAGGATTTTGTTAGCACTGCTAAAGAGAATGTCACGTTTCTTCTCTGGAATCTCAAGTCTCAAGAATTGTGCAGTTCTGGAACTTGCTGGGAGATATCTCAGCTGTCTTCTAAGCAGTCTCTGCTTGGGAATCAACAGACCACCAAAGTAACCCAAGACAAGAAAGAGCTGTCCTTGGTCAACAAGACAAAACGACAGCCTACAGAATGGGAAAAGATCTTCACCAACCCCACATCAGACAGAAGTCTGATCTCAAAATATACGAAGAACTCAAGAAATTGGTCATCAAAAGAACAAATAATCCAATAAGAAAATGGAGTACAGACATAAATAGAGAACTCTCAACAGAGGAATCTAAAATGACTGGAAGACACTTAAGGAAATGCTCAACATCCTTAGTCATCAGAGAAATGCAAATCAAAACAACTCTGAGAGTCCATCTTACACCTGAAAGAATGGCCCAGATCAAAAATACTGATGACAACTTATGCTGGAGAGGTTGTGGGAAAAGGGAACACTTCTGCATTGCTGGTGGGAATGCAAGCTGGTACAGCCCCTTTGGATATCAGTATGGTGATTTCTCAGCAAATTAGGAAACAACCTTCTTCAAGACCCAGCAATACCACTTTTGGGTATATATCCAAAGGATGCTCAATCATGCCACAAGGACATGTGCTCAACTATGCTCATAATAGTATTGTTTGTCATAGCCAGAACCTGGAAACAACCTAAATGCCCCTCGGTCAAAGAATAGATAAAGAAAATATGGTACATTTACACAATGGAGTACTACACAGCAGGAAAAAATAACAACATCTTGAATTTTGCAGGCAAATGGATGGAGCTAGAAAGCATCATATTGAGTGAGGTAACCCAGATCCAGAAAGACAATTATCATATGTACTCACTCATAAATGGTTTTTAAACATAAAGCAGAGAAAACCAGCCTACAAATCACAATCCCAGAGAACCTAAACAACAATGAGGACCATAAGAGAGACATAATCTACATGGATCTAATCTACATGGAAAGTAGAAAAAGACAAGATCTCCTGAGTAAACTGGGAGCATGGGGACCTTGGGAGAGGGTTGAAAGGGAGGGGAGAGGCAGGGAGGGGATCAGAGAAAAATGTAAAGCTCAATAAAATCAACAACAACAAAAAAGAAATGTTAGAAGAAAAAGAAAATGAAAGAGATGTCCTTAGACACAGGGTCTGGGTCTGACACCAAGAGAACTCCTCCTTTCAAGTATATGGTCCTGCAAGATCCTTTTCCTTTCATTAGCTTTTGTTAGGTTCCATTTCTAAAAACTGAAAGTTCAGGTGTACAACCACTATATCCATATAAAAATGACCCATGTATCTGTTGCAAGATATGGTGCTCCCTGCTTTAGCTGTGACTTTATCTCCTTGGATGGCAAGGGCCACTGAAGGAATTCGGCTAACCTTAAAATAGGGACGCCATCCTGGATTATGCAAGTGGGTCCAGTGTGACCCCCCCACCCAAGGCCTCTAACAGCAGAAGAAAGGGCAGTAAAGGTGACATGAGAGGAGCAACGAGAAAAGACCGAACCTGATGCTGCTGCTACCTTTGAAGATGGAGGAAGAGGACCAGGCTAGAAATGGGATGGCTTTGAAAGCTGGATAATGTAAACATGAAAAGTGCGTTAGTTGTTGGTGGGGTGTGATGGCACATGCCTTTAATGTCAGAATTTGGGAGGTGGAGGCAGGCAGGTTTCTTAGTTAGAGGCCAGTCTGGTCTACATAGCCAATTCCAGGCTAGCCCCAGGACTATATCTCACACACACACACACACACACACACACACACACACACACACACACACACACACACACATCCTTCTGAGACTCTCAAAAGAAATGCGGCTATATTTAGTTCAGTAGCACTAGAGGCAGACTTCCGACGAACACACCTATATGACAAATTGTTGTGTGTTGATACTAGCTCCTGTTGACTGGTTAAAGTAGAAATAGGAACTAATCAGTATGGACCATGAGTGCTTTAGATAGCTGGGAACTATGGGGCCTGTGAGCAGTGCTGGGCCTTACTTGGTATACAGCGTACGCTCCATCGACACAGCCTGACCTGCTAACTTTCACAGTTCTTTGAAAAGCAATAGTCATTGTCCGGTTCCTGCTTAGTTAGGCAGCCCTGGCCACCAGGCCTGGAAGAAAGCCGGAGACTCTTGCAGAAAGGAATCCACCAGTCTTGTTCTCTCTTGTCCTCTAGTGTGTCCATCCTCGGGTTCCTACATGGTTTCATTCAGTTTTTTAAAAAAAGAGTACCCCCGCTTGGAAATGCCTACCCTTCTCTCCCTTCCAACGACCCTCATCCAAGATGTGTCTTAAAAGTAAAAACAAAACAAAACAGAAAAACAACCACAGAACCCAATGAAAACTTAGCATTTTGGCAAAAGAGAGAAGAAAGAAAAATAAGCAAAAACATCTGCTTTCCTAAATTCTGAAAACAAGCTTCTGGAGCTTTGGTTTTTATTTGGATGGAAAATAGAGGAATCTGAAAAAGTCCCAAGCACACCCAAGTTGTGGGCTTAGCAAAGGGCTCTGATTCTGCTGGAGGCAGGCAGCTTTAAGTCCCCAGGACACCCTAGGAGCTTTCAGAGTCAAAGGAACAGGAGTTAATTTTTTTTCATACTTTTCAATGTCCCACTGGTAAGTTCTTCTCTTAAAAGCCCATAGTCACACCTATCCGGTTCCCAGCAAGTGCTCAGTTTTATAAGCTTCCAGGGAAAGACAAGGCTGAACTCGTGGCCTGTAGGTAATCCCAACTGCACTTGGTTAATGTTAAGCTTGGGACAAAAAGCAGAAGGGTCCAAGTTAATGAAAAAGACTTAACATGTCTGGCTTTTATTCGAACTCAAGTCCATGTGAGTGTGACAGTGTGTGGTTAAGCTACGGTGACAGGAATATTTACCACCCAGACCCTGAAACATTTTATACAGGACCTTTACCTAGATTATTGGCTTGAATTCTTCACAGCACTCCTTAACCATGTATATTTAGATAGAAGCATGACATTAGCGATAGTTCCCCCACATTTCGAGAACTAGTATTTGTAGCTACTATGTGACCCCAAATAGGCCAGCTCCACTGAACAACAAAGAAACCTTTTAGTGCGATTTTAATGTGGGGTCTCAGACATATAATGTAAAAATAAAAGACTGCTGCATCTGTCTACCAGTCTTAATCATTCCAGAAGATGGCGTGGGATTGTGAGGTGGTTCTTAAGGAAAACAAGTGTTATACGGTCATTTTGGGTCTGACAGTTCCTCTGTCTCCTGAACGTGAGGCTTTCTCATAAGATGGTGGCAGGAAGCCAAGGAGAGAACCGTCTGCTGATACTGTCCAGAACCAGTCCGGCATAGGAAAAGAAATGGGGCCTCTGAAAGTCGGCAGACTTGGGTGCTAATTTTCATTCTGTGCTCAAATCTCTTGCTCATGCGGACCTTAGGGAAGGGAAGGGCCTCTCAGTGGCCAGTCTCTTCATCTGAGGAATGAAAAGCGCGGGGACTCAGTCATGGGTTTCAAGATTGTTTTTAGGATGTGGCCATTTTCTGCAGAAGCCAGTACACAGCGCAGGCTAATCCTGAGGCCCTCTGCCCCGGGAGCAGGAAAGACAGACCCAAGGGCAGCTCAGTCTCGGCAGCCTTGCTTCTCCTTCCTAACCCGTGCCACCCGGGGCAGCTGGCGACACCTGGCACTTGAGCTTCCTTTGATATAAAGCTCACAACAGTCTACCATTCTGTGCAGGTTCTGAGTAATACTGTGACTTATTCTCAGTGAACTGTCCAAACTGCCTGTGAGAGGCCCAGAGCATTGTGGGAGACACGTCTGCTCAGAACAGAGGTGGGCTCTGCCAGTGTCGGTGAATAATTCTACCCAGTTCAGCTTGAAACATGAGACCCCAGCACCGAGCCCGCCAGGGTTCCTCTGGAAAATATGTGCATAGCTAACCTCCAGAGCCCCACAATGGGTTTTGTTCTCCAGCGACGGGGGGTAGGGGCGGAAGGAGGGGAGGAGGAATCCAAGGAACAATGTCTAGTGCTTTGGCCAAGGACTTGGTAATTAGCTGTGACTAACAAATACCACATGGGAACCAACTTGTAAGAAAGGCACTCACAAAGCACCTTAATACTAGGAGGCTGAGCTGCGCCTGAGACCCGTCCCCTCCTGGGGAGAAGGGGAGCAATTCCATCTGCTTGAAACTACCAGACCTGAGACTCCGATGGACAGTAACTGGGGACGCTTTCAAGACGCCAATCAGTGCTTAGCTGTTGGCCTCTGTGGCTGGACTTCCTAGAGCAGCAGGAGTCAAGAGAGTTAACAGGCAGAACTAGTTGGAAACAACGTCAATAAAAAAAAAAAACCAACAAACCAGGCCTTCTAGACGGAAACAGGCCGAGATGGAATCGCTGCAAAGGTCATCTGTGTTTGCAGTGCACAGCGCATCCGCGCAAGCTGAAGGATGCTGCTGGCCATAAATTCTGGGAGGCCGGGATAAAGAATGGTTGTTTATTCCTCCACAAACTTCAGGGGTGGCGGAGCCTGTCCTAGCAAGGCAGGATTTGCAAACAGCAAAATTGGAGGTCAGGTGTGCTGCTCTGATTTCCAGTCCTGGTGTGTCAGTGTCCATGTAGCTTCGATGGACAGACAAGCACTGGGCTGGCTGTTCCACGAAGCCGGCTTCTGATGGGTAGGGTCTCCTGAGTACTTCAGCAAGGCTCAGAAGCCCTGGGGTGTCTCTCTCATTTCTTCAGAAGCTGTGAAGGGGAGGTCAATGGTTCCTGTAACACCCAGCACAGGGACCCGGCAGGCTGGCCTTGATACAGCCGTGAGAACCCGGAGGTGCTATAAAAGCCAGCCATTCTTGTTTAAGAGGCAGAGGTTAAGAGCATGGATTACGGAGTCAAGCAGACCCATGTTCAAGTCCCACACCTGCCAATCACTTCCCCGCCTTCTCTGAGTTTCAGCTTCCCTCATCTTTGAAATAAAAGTAGTTATCTTCCAATGTAGATAAAATAATAGTATGTAAAACCTTTGGCAGGACGCTGGCTGGGTGTGCTAATTTGCAGTTTCTATTTATATATTAGCAATATATCTGTTTATATGTGTATCCACATGTGTAAATATGTGTCCTCCCAAAGAATTGCTCAGGCTCTTTCTTCCTTCCAGAATTTTCAGCCAAGTACTGGACAAATCATAGAACCCCCTGCTCCAGAATGGTTTAAAGGTCCCCAGTGATCCAGTGATCCAGCAAGCGTTACTACATGGCTAGACAGCCTGATTTCTTCCGGCTGATTACTTATTAAAGGCACTTCCTCGGTCTGTGTTTGAGTGGAAGATTTTTCAGAGGCACTGGCTCACATTCGTTCGCTCAGTCTTGCACAGACAAATCCCCGAAACGCAAGCACATAGGGCAAATGGTTAGTCAAGGCTGCTCCGGTGGCCAGCACGGGTGATTAAATTGTGGCAAGATCTTCAGTTGAGGAAGCTCAGAGTGTGTGGGGGGGGCGGTATTCAGGGTTCTTCAAATATTTATAATAGAGGGCTCAGAAAGGTTCACTGGAGGAACTGAAATTGATGGCGTCAGTGCTGCCTGGCACCCCCATTCAGTAAGACTCAGAAACTAGGTGCCAGTTTGCACACACACCATTTTCCTACGCAGCAGTCCTGCAGAACCACAGCTTTCTCCTTTAGTCCTGGCGCTCCCACGACCATCCGTCCTGCTCCGACTGCGCATCATACTAGGTCCAAGAGAAGCTAATTTAAGCACCGCTGGTGAAAACCACCCCGCACTCCACATGCCATGAAGCTTTCATAATAATTCTGGATCTCCAGCTCACCTGACGGTTGAGCCCTCCTCTGCTTGCAAAGCTTCCTTGCTAGTTAGAGAGAGCACCAGACGTGTCATCCTGAATATCCAGATGAAAGGCAGACACTTGTCCCCTTCTCCACTCCTGCTCCCTCCTTTCCTGCCTTGTTTTCCCCTCTTAGCTCTGAATTTTGAGAAGCCCTCCTTCCCTCTTCTACACAAACCCTTCCTTTGGGCAGCCTGCAAGTTACTCCCCCGAGTAATTAAAAAAATGTCTTGTGGTCCACAGACTGATTTGAAACAAGGACAAAACACACAGACACAGACACACACACAGACACACACACATACACACACACACACACACACACACACACACACACACCATTGACAGCAGAGAGAGGGAAATGCAATGTCAAGCTTTCTACCCTGTGCAGCTTGCAGCTGCTTGGACAGCCTGCCTTGCCAGACCAGCGGCTCAGCTGCCTCCAAAGGGCACTGCAGGCTTTTCTTTCAACAGCTGTCTTGTCCCGGCTCTTCACTAGGACTTTGTAGTGTCTTCTTTGGTTATAAGGAGCTTGGGATGAAAAGACACTGTTTTGATAAAGGGTAGTCCTGGGTGACGAATGTTGTCTGTGTGCTCTGTGTGCAAGAGGATGAAATCGTACCAGGTAGTCCCCTGAGCCCCATGACCTACAAGTGGGGCTTCAGTCAAAGGATCAGACACTTCAGTCTTTGCCAACATACCAACTGTGCCCCTGTCTTGTAACTGAGAAGGATCAAGTGTCAGAAGCCTGCCTCTGCTACCGTTCCCTTCTCCTCCTGGAAATGAGGCAGTGTGAACTGAGCTTCCTTTAAGAATCAAGAAAACAAGACATTATAACCTGTTTTCAAACATGGTTAGCGATGAATTATTAAAAATAATGTTTCAGTGTCTGTACAGTCCTCCCAAGCATCCTGGCCTTTAATCTTATAAACAAGTTCTGTGCAAGAAGAACAAACTGGGGAGATGTGGGTAAGACAGCTTGCCTCACAAGCATGTGGGCCTGAGCTCATTGCCCTCACATTCACATTGCAGCCAGGTGTGGCTGTGCATTCCTGTAATCTCCAAGCTGAGTGGGCTGGGGACAGGGATAGGAAGATCACTGGGGCTTGTTGGTCAGAGTGACAGAGGAAGACACCTGATCTTCTCTTCCAGCGTCTACACCAGACATGTATACCCACCCACACAAAAGCGTGCATACACAAACACAGACACACACACACAAACACACACACGCAAACACACACACACACACACCACCACCACCACCACCACCACCATAGCAGGAAAAAAAGTCTTTTCATCCCTTCATGTCTTTCATTCTCACTGGCAGAGAAGAAGACAATGTCACCCACCATACCATGAGCGCCTTCTGGAAGGGCACAGGAAAGCTCATAGCAAGACAGCTGGTATTCTTGTGGGCAGGAGAGGAGTTGGTCATGACCTGATGCTTATAGGAGTGCTATTTTGCAGCCAAAAAAATCAAAGGTACCTTCAGTTAAAAGTGTCCCATAATCCAATAAAAAAAAAAAACTGAGTACAGACCTAAACAGAGAACTCTCAACAGAGGAATCTAAAATGACTAGAAGACACTTAAGGAAATGCTCAACATCCTTAGTCATCAGAGAAATGCAAATCAAAACAACTATGAGATTCCATCTCACACCTGAAAGAATGGCCAAGATCAAAAACACTGATGACAACCTATGCTGGAGAGGTTGTGGGAAAAGGGAGCACTTCTGCATTGCTGGTGGGAATGCAAGCTGGTACAACCCCTTTGGATGTCAGTGTGGCGATTTCTCAGAAAATTAGGAAATGACCTTCCTCAAGACCCAGCAATACCACTTTTGGGTATATATCCAAAGGATGCTCAATCATGCCACAAGGACATGTGCTCAACTATGTTCATAGCAGCATTGTCATAGCCAGAACCTGGAAACAACCTAAATGCCCCTCTGTCAAAGAATAGATAAGGAAAATGTGGTACATTTACACAATGGAGTACTACACAGCAGAAAAAATAACGACATCTTGAATTTTGCAGGCAAATAGATGGAGCTAGAAAACATTATTTTGAGTGAGGTAACCCAGATACAGAAAGACAATTATCATATGTACTCACTCATAAATGGTTTTTAAACATAAAGCAAAGAAAACCAGCCTACAAACCACAATCCCAGAGATCTTAGACAACAATGCGGACACTAAGAGAGACTCACATAGATCTAATCTACATGGGAAGTAGAAAGTAGAAAAAGACAAGATCTTCTGAGTAAATTGGGAGCATGGGGACCTTGGGGGAGGGTTGAAAGGGAGGGGAGAGGCAGGGAGGGGAGCAGAGAAAAATGTAGAGCTCAATAAATATCGATAAAAATAATTAAAAAAAGTAAAGGTGCCCCTGCTCAGACTGGCACCGTCACTAAAAGGGCCTGAACTGAGCAGCCCACAAAGAGAACAGCGTTTAGGATTTCCCCCCAGCAGGGAGGATTCGGCTGCAAACCCATCACAAGAAAGACAGCTTAGCTCCTAGAGAGAACTAAAGCAAAGTAGCATTTTATCCTTTAAGCAGGGAAACAATATATTATTATATGCTATTGTGGTAAAATATACACAACACAAAATTTCTCTTTAATCATGTTGGGTATAACTGGATTCTATGAAGTATATTCACAATGCTGCATGACTGTCACCACTGTCCACCCTTAAACTTTGTACACGTCAGAACATGATAACCTCTGTTGGGTCACTTCTCTAGCCCTTGGTAATCACTCTTACACATTTCTGTCTCTGTAAACTGGGATGATCTGGAAACCTCGTATAAGTAAAATTGTACAACAACCATCTGTTTGTGAATGGCTTATTTCTCTTAGCATAATGTTTTTAGAGCCTACCACGTGTCACAAATCCACTCCTTTTGTGGTTGAATGATATCCCACTGTTTGGGAATGCAATATTCATTGTTTACCTAAGAGGTCAGAATGCCCAGTGCATACCCAGCACTAAGCTTGGCCATACAGAGACACAGAAAGTGAATTCCAGTCATTTTCTTTGTGTAGCGCATACTTAGTGGGTAGGAAGTCCAGGGGGTGACTCGACGAACCCCCAGGGCATCCCCTCATCCACTGGGTACCTTTTGGTTTGGGTGCCTGTTTTGTGCCATCTTCTGGCAAACTGGGTACTAGGCAAAGACAATCCTTGGCAGCTTTCCTAAAAAAACCATCGCCAGTTATAAAAGTGCTGTGTGCGGAACTCTTTAAATCTGGCTGTCCTTTCTAAGCAGTCTGACTTCGGAGAGTCTCTAGGAATCTCCTAATGAGTCGGAAAAATAAGCTAGCAGTCCCCAAAGTGGATCAGTTCCCAAATGAGAAGAGACCAGTGGAATACTTGGTTCGACTTTGGGGAAGTCGCCTTTCCCTGTAAACACTCCTAACATGAAGGAAACACAAAAGTACCTCCCAGGAGAGATCAAGCCAGGGGGCAGTGTGTGTCACATGCCTGGGGGCAGTGTGTGTCACATGCCTGGCTGGTGCTAAGGTACAGAATGAACAGGACAGAGGAAAGAGGTGGGAAGACTGCCAAGCGCTTGGGCAGAGAACACCTGTGTTTCCCCCGCCCCTCCTTACCTGCGGCCATGCTACAAGAACCAAGCAGGGCCTGCTTTATTCAGGTTATAAAGGGGCAAGTAGTAGAGCTCAGGGATAGCTGCAATTTGTCTTGTTACAGAGTAAACCCTCGAGAATTGATTGTAACGGATACCTTAAGACTCATGAAGTCTCTGCCCCAAATAGAAGAGGTCGTACCATAGGCCAGAGCAACAGAGGATAGTGCCGCAAGGGTAGTAGACACAGGGAAGTACCAGAGAGGATGGTATAATGGGTGGTGCAATAGGTGACAGTCTGTCGATAGAGGGCGATAGGATACAGGATGGTAAGATAGGGGATTGTGTGATGGAGGGTAGGGGGGCGGGGCTGGTACGATAGAGGACAGAATCACACTTTACTGTGTTTGGTTTAGCTCAGAGTATGCTTGAATGTGTCAGACATTTATGTTGTTAACAATGCTTTCTTTTACATACTACATAATATTCTGCAGCCCAACGGGGATGCAGCTGAGGAGGAATTCACTAGTAAGATAGTCCATCACCTGAAAACAAACTTCAAAAGAATAGCTGATAAGTTGATGTGAAAGCCCAGTGTAGTCCAAGCCGAGAAGGCTGACCGGAAGCTCAGTGGCTTCAGACAACTCCCCGTGGTGATTCCAACCCCTAGCACATGATAATCCTCAACTGAATTAAGAGGAAGTCTTCATGACTTCAGGAGAAAATGTGTATTCTTTGGTAGTCAGTGGAAATCCAAAGTATAAGCTTTTAATATATCAATATAAATAAAAAAAAATCTTGGAGAGATCCTAGATCATGACAAATACTTTTCTTGGGGTAAATGTATTAGGGGTGATTTTCTCCTTTTCATTATTCCTTACTTTTATAAACAATGACCACATATCAATTAGGGGAAAAAAAGTTATTCTGTATAAGTATCTCCACGAATAACAGAGACAACCATATTATCACTTAGAGAGAAAAAAACCTGTGTAAATATCTCCATATGGTTAACTGTAGGCAGAATGCAGATGGAGAATTTGGAATGTTCAAAACTATGTAGGCTTTACTTTGGACTGAGAGGCAATTTCTTCCAGGAGGGATGCAATTGGAGGATATGAGGCAAAGGACCTGCCTCCTCTCTACCCCTGTGCTATGTGAGGGGACAGGGAGGAATTTTTGGAGCAGAAGTCACTCATTTATTTATTCAATTAATCTAAGACACGAAGCTGCATGGAAGGCCACTGACCACTGTGTTTGTGGGTACATCTCCATTGTGGGGGCCAGCCATGATAATCTAAGTCTGGGCAGGTCACTCAAAGGAAGTTCTTTACTTCCAATCATTATCACCTGGGACTCTGGCCATTGATAAATTTAAATAAGGCCTGAGTCTCAGTTTGCCCTGAAGCAATACCTGGTAGCAGGAAAGAACCACAAGCTGAGATTACCCCCCCCCCCCCCCCCCCCCGCCCAAGGGTAGACCATTCCAAGGAAATGCCAGACATTCCAACCACTGTAGATAGGATCACCTGCCAGCGCACCTCACCAGGACACCCCTAGACAAATGTCAGCCAATCAGGGGTCCTGAAACTCAGAGACCCCTCACCCCCACCTTTACTACTGTAAAAACACAATTCTAATTGAGCTTGGGGCTCTCTGTTTATTCCAATACGTTGGACGTGTTGAGAGACCGAGTTTGAAAAGTTGATTAAAATAAAGGCTCTTTGCTTTTACATATGGGACTCGGTCTCCTTTGTTGGCTTTTGTGGGGACCCCACGGATTTGGGCATAACATCCATGACCATGACATTCCAAAAATGTCAATAAAAGCCATCATAGACCTATGGAATTCTTTGTGGGTTACTAAGAATACTTATATTTTCAGCTTACAAAAGCCCAGAGATGAGAACAAGGTGTTGATTATAGAGAAATCAAAGTACAGAGATTTAAGCGTAGCATAGCTTTGTGGCGCTAAGCAGGTTTAACCATGTAAGAAGGGCTGAAAGTCAGGCCTGAGTCCGAAGTTGCATTGCTTTCTACTTATCCGAATGACTGGGTCCTTTCATATACCTTATCTGTTTTCCAGTAGGTAAAATGGATAGGGTGATGTACAGCCCACAGCTCTGTGGTGAGAATCAAATATGATAATACCTGTAACTCACCTGGAACAATCTTCCTTATATTAAAAGCTCAAGGCCAGCCCCTGCTAGAACGTAGGCTGGCATCATGTAAGTGTTACCATCTCCACTTGTTTAGCTTTTCTTCTCTACTGCACATTCTTTCTGTCACCGGGACATTTATCTCTTCTCTACCCCTCAAACTCAGGAGAAGCTGCGTAGACACGTCACAAAGCAAGGGGCTCAGCCTTTGACACAGGCGGGCCAGCTTTGGTTAATAGAAAGACATGGGTTAGGGTATCAGAAGATGACATTTCTACTTTTGACTCTTCAAAGTCACTTGAACAAGTAACCCCTCAGAGTTCCCATTTCCTGTATCATGAAGCAGGGGTAACAATTAATTCCTGCAAAACATGCCACACTGTCAAGCAAATGCCAGGATAAGTCAGTCGCGAATAAAACGGAAGCCCCTTCAGATGAAGCGCCTTCCAATCCCCAGGTCGCCCTTTGTCCTTGTGCCCTATTTACGCTGTGCGGAAGCTCAGAGGATTTGGGGAAGGCGACAAATAGGTCAGGCGGGAGTGAGAGCACCAGCCCCCATCTATCTACCATTTTGGCGTTGAAGAACAAGTTTCCCGTCCAGAGTGATTTACCAAAGTGAGGAAGCCATGCCTACAGAGTTGGAGGAATGAGTGAAAGCTCACCCGGCCCCTTCAATTCAGAGGTGAAGGCAGGCACGCAGGCCGGTGTCTCCCTTCCCTATTGCCAGCCAATCATGTATTATTAATTGGGCTCAACAAACATTATGAGCACCTTCCGCTGTGAAACTCTGGCAAGGCGCTCTGGGGAGATCTAAGCACAAAGAGAGGCAACGTCCCAGCCTTCACCAACCTGCCATCTGGTTGGGATAACAAGATAGTTACGGGCAAAACTGTCTCCTCTCTCCCTGCCCATTAAAATTTTACTGCACCCTCAAGGCTCAAGTCATAATTATATTTTCCTCAAGAAGCTTTCTCTAATCCCCTCAGCCTGTTGTTTAATCCTCATTTGTGAACTTTATCATAGTTTACGTTATCTCTGAGGTGTGTACGTGTGCTCAGCTTTGCTCTTAAGAGCATTTTAGTCAAAGTTTTGTTGTCTCTCTTCCCCGCAGACTGTATGCCATTTCAAATCCATCTTGGCACCCCTAAGACACACTAAAAGGAGTGACTTGAAACAGATATCAAGAAGATATACCCAATAATGAAAACATTGCCAGGCTAGCTAGCAAAAGTACTAAAGGGAGTGATCTAGATGATACACTTAATTAGATGATAGGACAGGGCAAGCTATAGGAAGGCTGGGTCTTCACAAATGAAAAGGCTATTAAAACATCAGACAATACGCATTGTGTACCTATCATAGGCTAACGCTGCCTAATATGACAGCCACCAATGGCTACTGAGCGTTCAGGCATGAGGTTAGTCTCAATTGAGATGTGCTAACTGTGAAGCAAGCAGCATATTTTGGATACTTCATACAAAATAGAATGTTAAACTTTTCTAAAAACCTTTATAGTAAACACATATTAAATATATAATATTGCAGATAACCTGGTTAAATGAAACTTATTAAAATAAATTTTACATTTTTTCCTTCTTAAAATACTTTTATATTATGTGGTTCATGTTTTATTTAAACTGTACAGTGGGGACTAGAGAAATGGCTCATTGGTAAGAAGGCTTGCTGTTCCTCCAAAGGACCCGAGTGTGGTTCCTAGCACCCATGTCATGTGACTCACAACTGCTTGCCTGTACCTGTAGCTCCAGGAGCTCCAAGGCCCACTTCTGGCTGCCATAGGCACTCATACAAATGTAGCTCCTGTGTGCCTATCTGAGTGTGCGCACACACATGTGTGTGTGCGTACACACATTAATAAAAATAAAATAAATCATTGAAAAAAGAAAAATAGATAGGACAGTTCATCACAGGCCTTACACATATCTTATACTATGATCCAATAATCTCTACTTAGAAATTATATGCTAATGAAATAATCTAAGATCAAATAAAATGCTGTCCATAAAGCTGTTCACTAAAGATATTATTTATAGAGAAAAACTAGAAGCAATTATATCCTTCAGACTGCATTAAAAAGGAACAGTCAAGAAAAATTACCATTATTGGAATATCCAGTAAACTGTTCTACACAAGCAAAAATTACAGTGAGGTAGCAACACAAGAAATGTTTAGGACATTATATGGCTCGAAATACCAGCCCTAGCACATTGCACAAAGGGCCCAAACCTACATACAGTCTGTATGGACGCAGGCTTGTGCTTTCCTTAGCTTCTCATACATCTCCTGAAAGACTGCTACAGCCCAGGTCTTGTATTAGGAGAGATCTGAATTAGAGATGAAAGAGCGCCGTGCAGGAGATGGCTGTGAGTAAAAACGGAACCCTTACGAGGCATGGCAGACACCTGACAGAGACGGGCCTGGGGTTTCCTGGGCTAATCAATGAACAGAGATAAAGTCAAGAAATCAAAAAGAGCCATTCTTTCGGGGTGAGGACATGGGGTTTGCCGTAGATTCCCAAACTCTTTCAGGTTAGTGTCAGACCAAGGCTGATGGTCGCAAGCCCCAGGTTTCCTAAGCCTCTGTTGGCTCAGTTCTGGCTCCAGGAACAATCGGGGAGCCCTTGACTATAGCTTGACTATAGCGCTAGATCTGAGCCTGAACCAGCTGTAACATTCCCAGAAGTATGAGCTTTGGCAAATGGCTATGTTTTCCAAAGCCTCAGTTTCCCCGTCCATAAGATGGAAATAATTTCAGTGTCTACCTCATTGATGCAAATAACTCACGTAGAGTTGCTGAGAGAATATTTGACTCAGAGTGAGGACGTAACGCTGCCGTTACTGTAAGGTTTAGAAAAACAGCATGGTACATCAGTGAACAGGACAATAAAGCGAGGTCGGCCTGCTTGTTCCTGCTCTGCCCGCGACTGGCACCAGGTCACTTCCTTTCGGTTTCTAGACTATTTTATAGGCACTGAATTTACTCAACCAGGTTTAGTTTAAAGAATGATGAAATTATGAATGTTCTATATAATATTATATTGAAATAATTTAACCAGAAAATTATTTAAGTTCACTATCTTTTCATTCTGGAGCATATTTCATGAAAGCCACTTTCATTTCAAATTTCACCTGTTTTCTAAAATAATTCCATTGTGCCACTAATTCAGTTTCAATATGTTCAGAAAATTACACACACCTCATCAGTTTCTGGGTAGCCTTTCACTAGCCAAAAGCAAAACCAGGTTGATTGCTTTGAGGCGTTTCAGAGCCGCTGGTGGATTGAAGGAATCTTGCAAACAGAAACGTTTGCTTTCCCTGATACTCAGGCTTACTCAATCCGACTTCTAAGCCAGTTGGCATGAAAACAGCGTCTCTGTTTTATAAATAGAATATTTTCAGGGTTTTCTAGAGGTGTCTGCTTAAAATAAACAGGGCTCCAGTTTATTTCTTTACAGCCTTCAAAACCAAAACAAACTAAAACACCAGGGCTTAACTGAATGTGTTGTATTTAAATTTTGAAAGGTATCTTTATATGAGCAAGCTCTGAGTTCTCGGAATGAAATTCTCCAGAAATTAGATTTTCAATGTGTACCTGAGGACGTCCTGTGTGAAGCAATGGCAGCGTGGTGTTGGGTTTGTTTCTTTGGGGCCTCAGAATGAATACAATTCAGCTTTGCTGTCCCTTTACTCTAAGATACCTGGGTTTCCCGGAAAACTGCTATGAAGAATATATTAATTATTTTGATACATTAAACTCTCAGCTATTTGCTCACAAGCTGACAGTATTACATTGAAGATGAACCCACCGGCTTGGCCCCAAGTGGAGAATTATATGAAGTTACTGCAAGGTTGCGAGATTGGGAGTTAAATTGAACAATAACTCTAGGCTCCTACTCCAGCTCCTAGGAGCAGAGTGGCTTAAATGATGCCCCACATGGCAAGAATTAGGCTAGAACAGAGCAAAGGTGGAAGTGGGCTTGGTTTTTTAGGTCTAGAAACCAGGACAGGTACCTCCTTGGACCTGCAGCACACATGTCCCCAGTATCTGTGGCAGTGGTGGATCGAGGAATGGGACAGGAACAACATGATAGGGAAGAGGAAGGATGCTTGGTGCACTGTCCTGTGGTCGTCCTGCCGCACTAACACATTGCGTCGGGTCTGCTGAGACTGTTCTGGATCTAAAAGGATTCCATGGTTAAATCTGAGGAGCACATGTCTTCAGCTCCAGGCTGTGTGCCTAAAGTCACCCCGGCAGTGACGATTCTGAGGAACTCTGCAGAGAGAAACCTGCTCAACCTGATCTATCTGAACGTGGCCCAAACAATTAGGACTCCATAAGGCCTGCCCTGCGTTTAAAATAATGTCTGTTCTTACTCGGTGGTGTTTATATAAAGCTGGTAGTGATGTAAGTCCTATTGCAAGCACAAATTGCACAGGAGCTCATTCAACAATCTACGGTAGACTCTAAGTCTCACTTTACAGAGGGGAAAACCGAGGCAACAAGAAATGAAAGGTTCCCAAGGTCAAACTGCGGTCAATGCTTACCCTCCAAGCCAAAAGAAACTGTAGTAAGGAATAAGGTCTTGCAGCTGTATAGTCCACCGTGAGGGCCCAGCCTGCTCCAGGTGGCCTCGCTCACCCTTTCTTTTCTCACAGTGGTCCCTCTGTCTCGTGTCCCAAGCTAAATCTGGAAATTTCCCAAGAGCTAAAAGTCATCTCCTTTTTCACTAGGAAATGACAAAGGGCTTTGGAGGAGATGCAGGCTGATGTGGTCCAGGGGAATTAGTTTGCTGTTTTAACAGCTTTGCAGGAGTGGAGGAGCTTGAAATAATACGTTTATTACCTGACAGTTCTCGAGGCAGGAGCTCAAGTCATAGCACTGATATGTAGGTAAGCCCAGAGCAGGCTGCTCTGGGGGCTTGAAGGGGGAAGTCACTTTATTTCCCTCCCTTCTAGAAAAAGAACTGGGGGCTCCTGGTCCAGCCTCACTCTAACCTTGTGTTCTCAGCTCCATTCCTAACTTTAACCTCTTTGCCTCCCCTTTATCAGGACCATGTGATCACACAGGGCTCACCCAGATAACCCAGGATGCACCACCTGTGTCCAGGCACTTAACTGAACCACATCTGGAAATCTCCTTTGCCAAGGGAGGTGATGCCCAGGGTAGCACTGTGTTGTGGGAGATGAAAGGGAGGAGAGCCTGGGATTGGGGAGAGGAGATGGACGTGCCTCCAGGGCACCCAGCTTCCACTGTGGGGAATGGTGTGAGGATGGGGGGGTGGGGGGGAAGGGTGGGAGTGGGGGGTGGGGGGTGGAAAGAGGTAAGTCTGCAGGGGTTCCCCTTTTTCACTTATTCCTATCAGCATCTCAGATCAGTTGCCATGGTGATGAGTGGCTGGCATGAGGTAGAAAAAGAGGCAGGTTGGGCTTCTCCAGCTGTGGTGTATTTTCCACCCATGCTATGCTTCCATGCTGGGAACATCTGAGCTCATGAACACTATGATTTATTGCCCTGAAACAATGATTCTTCCTTGAAGATGGTGGGGGATTTAAAAGTTTCTCATTTCAGCCCGGCAGTGGTGGCGCATGCCTTTAATCCCAGCACTTGGAGGCAGAGGCAGGAGGATCTCTGTGAGTTCGAGGACAGCCAGGTCTATAAGAGCTAGTTCCAGGACAGGCTCCAAAGCTACACAGAGAAATCCTGTCTCGAAAAACTAAACAAATGAAAAAATAAAAAAATTCTTATTTTAATACCAACGTGAGAAAGTTTTGTTGGAACACAGAATTCTTTAAATCTCTTTGGTTCCCAAAGTGCACGGAGATAACACAACCTGCCTTCAACAATTTGACAAATGCTGTGAATACTTAGACCACTGTCCAGAGCACAATAAGGTCTCAGTGACGTCACGTCTCTATTCTGTTGTCACTCTTGACCATTCCAGCTGCCCTTTGGGTGCTTTGAGCCCCGGAGCCGCTTTTATTCAGCCTCTCAGTTATTCTGAGAAATAATGGGGGGGTGGGTGGGGGTGGGTTATGAGTCTTGGTGGGAATCACCTCTTTACTGGCAAAGCTGGACCCACATCCACGTTTGTGTCTAGAGCACAGATTCAGGGCATTATTTCTCTGTTAATTGTGCTACTATGGAACCTTGAAGGCCACCGGAGGAGATGAGAATCAGGAAGGAAGCAGAGTTAGGATGCTCAGGGGAGCTTATCTGTGGGTCACGACAGCAGATATGTGGGTTCAGAATAACAGATAGAAAAGAAAACAAAAAAGCAAAATATTAGGGGATGAGAAAGGACTGAATGCAGGCAACAGGCATGAACTACAAAAGGCGAGTTCTTAAAGCCTTTCCACGAACAGTGTCAAAACTGGGGACTTCCAACATCTTTCAACAAGAGGGAAATTGTGAAAGAATTCGCTGGCTCTACCTTAAGCAGAAAATTGAGCCAGTGGCAGTGAAATTTAATCACAGCGGTTACACATTTGGAAAAACACATAATGAAGATTCCAAAGCTACGCGGCTTCTGGGGTTCTGCTTAAGCAAATATCAGCAAGAAAGAGAGAAAAGCATCTTTTCTGAAGTGCCACAAAGGCGAGGGACAGGAAACTTTGAGCCCATGCAGGCGACAGACACTGACTAGGGAATTCCAGCACCCATCCCCAAGAGTGCATTCTGGAGTGTTTAAGCCAGCAATAGATCCAATGGAACCTTCGGGTTCTACTTCCGAGAGGACACCAGGAACACACTCACAGCACAGCACAGGAGACCAGCGCTTCCCCCTTCAGCTGTCTCTGATGTGGTCCTAAATAAACTTCCTCCATGTGGCTGTCCCTTCATCTGTCCACCAATGTACTGAGTGCTGGGGTTCAGCAAACTGTTTCTATTAATAACAGCATAACCTGCCAGGCTGAGATAACAGAACTCAGTGTGTAATCATTTCCCTTTCCTTGGTGTGTCTCACTCTCTAAACCTGAAGCTCTAACTCGGTTTGCTCTGTCGCCAACGGTATCTGCTGTGCGCCAAACACTTGGTAACGCTTATATGAGGCCAGAAGAAATTCTGCAGGAAAACTCCACGATGCAGTCATTCCCAAAAGTTAGTGTGGTTAGAGGCACTTGAAAGGCCCACTCTAGGTCTCAGAAGTCTGGGGTTCAGACTGAGAAGCTGCATTTCAACCTAGTGTAAGGTGATAATGGATGCCTCCTTGCAGTGTTCTGAAGTATGGAGTCAAGATGATAGCTAAACCCCAGGATACCCCCACAGGAGTTCAGCTGGCAGGATGCTGCAGGTCCTGGGACCAGCCCGAGAATCATGAGAAGTGTCAGAGCTGCCTTCCTTTATTCAGATCCTGGCTGTTAGCTTCCTCCACACTTCTGAGGATCAGCATCCTCTTATACAAACGTGGACGACGACAGCACCCACCTCACAAAGCTCGTAACCTAAACCATTTTGAATACCTAGACATTTGGTTAACTTGCACTTGCTGCTGGTATTACTGTGGGGCTTCCTCTCTCCCGCTTAGATGTTTTAGCGTGTATGCATCAATTCTCCAAACAACAGAATGGGCACATTTATTTTGGAAAGCCAGACCTCACTCTAATAGTTACTATGGACACTGTGTAGGGGATCACAGTTTTTTTTTCTTTCCAGGAGGGCTTATGTGTGTTGGGCCTTAGTTCAGAGACAGCGGACCAAATCACTGTACCTCTAGACTTTAAAGATGAGTGCCTATTATCCAGACACCATCTCGGTACCCCAGAGAAACATCACTATCTGCCCCAGGAGTGTGGCTTGACAGTCATTCTGACTTTGTCAAGGTTCTAATAGATACCACCAACCTTTCTGAAATTGCCTGGGTTGGCTGCGGGAGGTGCAGAGAACATCTTCTATTTAGGCTGAAGGAAACTAGCAGCGAAGCAAATTAAAAAAAAAAAAAAAAACAACAACAAAAAACCAATCAGATTGAAGTGGCCTTTACCAGGAAATTAACTTTAATGGATATTGTCATCCTTAGGCCTACCTCAGAGTGGCTGGGCGCACAGTGTGGGTATGCAATAAAAAAGTAAACAATGAGTTACCCACCCACAACTCAGAATGAGTTTCCTTTTTACTGCCTTCTGTTTGCTTTAATATGTTCCTCCCCTTGTTTGTTCAAGCTGTTCTATGATTCTATTTAATTCATTACACCCTTTGCAAGTGTCCCAAAATACCTCACTGGGATATGGAGTTCCTTGTTTTTGTCCCTGACTTTCAAGTGAGGTGTCAAAGTTTCTCCTTTCCCCATCAGCTTCCAACCCAGGAAAGGCTTGAGGGGCACTTGGAAGGTGACAGCCTGTGTCCAAGCCGGCTTCCCTGGCAGGGGAGGAAGGCACTGTCTTGTCATGACATCATGGCATTAGCTGGCGTTGCTCTCAGCAACGCTTACACAAAGCTGTCCATGCTGGCTGACTGCAGTGTACCCTCATCCTCCATTTAAAACGCTTCTAGCCTCTGTTCTGAAACCTCCACCAGGGGGACAGTTGTCATCGTGATTTGTTACGTCAGGACAGTTGAGGCCAGCACAAGGGGAGCAGCCAGAACTCTGATCTGCTGAAGGGTGATCCCAGAGCCTGGAGTAGGAGTCTTGGAAGAGATAAGAACTTGGTGTGATGGGAGCTTGGTCCATCCAGCTCTTTCCAACTGGTGATGGTCCATGGCAGTGGACGAGAATGCAGACTCTCCCACAGTAGCCAAGGCTTTATTTCACGATTGAATGGTGACCTTCATCTTAACTGTCATCTAAGATTTTGAATCACAGAGGAGACGTACCTTGGGCAGTGTCTGGGCAGGTGTTCCTAGAGCTACTTCACTGAGGAGAGAAGAGCCACCCTGAATATGGGGAGCACCCTCCCATGGATGGGGATCCCTAACTACATAAAAAAGCAGAAAATTAGCCAATGGTAGGAAATCATCCTGTCTGTGAAAGCACCGTGACCAGCAGCCTCATGCATTTGCTGCCATAGCCTCCGCTTCCCTCTTCTCACAGACAGGGCCAAAGTAAACCCTTCCTTCCTTAAGATGCTCTACTCAGGTATCTTGTCAGAGCATTTAGTAAGGTAACTACACAGTAGTATGAACCCTACTTGGGGCTGCTTCCTACAAGGTGTTGTGGGACATTTCCTTTACCTTAACCGATGACCATAAAGCTTAGTTAAAATAGGCAACATGTTTTGACCAGTGCCTGACACACACTGAGCGTTTTGTACTTGTTAAGCGAATAAATGTATTGAGCCTACTGTGTATTGGAAATGGCCAGGAAAATGCTCTTACTCTCGCTGAGTTCATGTTCTAATAAAGGAGACAGACTTAAAAAGAACACCAAGTGACACAAAACTGATGTGTTCCAGAGGATATACTGACTTCAGGCTGTTATCAGCCACCCAGTTGGTCACTCCACACCTTACTCTAACACCTATCAAAATTCTGCAAGATGGGATGATCATTTATGGTGTGGGAGGTTCTTCTGTTGAAATGTTGCTTTTATTGGATAATGAATAAAGAAGTTGTTTCAGCCAGTGGCTTAGCAGAACAGGGGTAGGTGGGGAAAATTAAACTGAATGCTGGGAGAAAGAAGGCAGAGTCAGGAGAAGCCATGTAGCCCCCGCCAGAGACAGAGGCTGGAACAGAACTTTACCTGGTAAGCCACAGCCACGTGGCAACACACAGATTAATGGAGATGGGTTAGTTTAAGATATAAGAGCTAGCCAATAAGAAGCTAGAGCTAATAGGTCAAGAAGTGATTTAAATAATATAGTTTCTGTGTGGTTATTTCTGGTCTGGGCAGCTGGGAACAAACGAGCAGCCTCTGACTACAGAAGTAGCTAAAAAATGTTACTGGCCTAAAAAAAAAAAAAACAAAAAAACCCAAAAAAACAAAAACCCAATTGGCCAAGTTTTCATTTCAGAGATGGCCAAACCCAAAGTTCCCTCACCTGCTTTTGAGACAGGGTCTCTTTGTAGTCCTGGCTGGCTTAGCATTGGCTATGTAGACCTGGCTGGCCTTGAAGTCACAGAGATTTGCCTACCTCTTCCTCCTAAGTACTGAGACTAAAGGTGTGCGCCATCATACTGTCCTTCCTCCTCCTTTTTCTTGAAATAAAATGGGACATTTAGGAAACTTCATGCCATGGTCTCTCTATCCTGATGGACAAGTGTAGACAGAGAGCAGGAGACCTAATCTGTTCTGTGGTCTTCGAGAAGTTAGCAGCTCCTTATGCTTGCCTGCTTGCTTGCTTGCTTTCTCCTCCTTCTTCTTCCTCTTCTCTTCTTCCTCTTCTTCTCCTTCTTCTCATGTCTTGTGTTGTATGTGTATGTGTAATGTTTCTGTGTATGCATGTGCATGTGTGTGGAGGTCAGAGATCAAAGATATCCTTCCTCAGAACACTGACTTCTACCTTGCTTTGGGAGACAGGTTATCTCACTGGGTGGGACCTGGGGCTCATCAATTCAGCAGGCTGGCTGGCCAGCAAGCGCAGGGATCAGGGATCAGCCTAGTTCTAGCTCCCAGCACTGGGATTCCAAGTATGGCGACCACTCCTGGTTTTCTGTACCTATGAGAAACAGTACTCTGCTCGGCAAGCAATGGCAGCAGTTTACTGACTTCACTAACTCCCAGTTCCCTTCAGATTTTTAGCTGGAAGACCGTACCAGTTGTCATCCTTGTTATATGGTCTCTTAGAATTATTCTGAGATCAACAAGGATAAGAGCTCCTCTTCCCAAAGTACTTCAAGTCCCCAGGAAAGCAGGATGCTCTAACGATCCGCCTTCTCTCTCCCATGAGGTACTTCCATGCAGCCCTGTCTACCCACTGAGGCGGGACACATCGAGAAGGCTCAGAGGTTGCTGTGTAGTCCTGTAGTAGACTGGAGACACTGAGTAAAAGCATAAACACTGTTAGAGAACAAGATTCCCACGGGGAGGAAGACAGGAGTGAGGAAGTACAAGCCATGACTAGGATTCGGGGCTCAAGACAGGCGGGACTGAGGTAGAAGTGGGGAGAGTTAGTATCTAGATGTGAAAGGTCCTGGGTTCAGATAAACCTGGGTTAGGCCTCTGAACTTCCAGACTCCGAAAAGAACAGACCTTCAAACCTCTAAAGGCTGGCCGATCACTAATTATATGGCAATTATTCTATTTTGGGCTTTTGCTAATGAGATCTGGGAAGTGTCTTAATTACCCAAAATTATGAAAATAATTTCAAACTTGACTCTAGGGCTAGTTTTACTCCACTTAGGAAGAAAAAAAGCATAGGTAAATGTGCATGGGGTTATTTTTTATTAAGAAGTGTTAGAACTAGGCTGAGGTGTTTCTGAATAAACCCATCTGTTCCGTACTTCACCGTTTGAAATTTAAGGCATGTTTGCAATGTTTGTAGTGTTCAATAGAGTGTGAGTATATTCTGGGGATTCCTAGGAAAATAAAGGTGGCTCCTTTGCATTTTGGTACCCCAGAAATCCCAAACATCTTTGAGAGTGGGGAAGGTGAGCAGGGCACAGAGGAGGGGGTGGGGACCATGAGGCAAAGCTCAGCATCTGTGATACACGCTTTTCTTCCATCGCCTCGGGGAGTCTGAGGGCATCCCTCAGACAGTGCGTGCTGACATATGCCTTGTGATGTCACATGGGCAGGGGGCTCAACTCAGTAGGGAAAAGCACAATCCTTACTCCTGCCTTTCAGTGACATTGCCTAACACAAGTGACAACATCTCTGTGCCTCAGTTTCCTTAGGCACAAATGGACTTGTGTGTTGTATTGGTCCCATAGAGTTAGACATGAAACGTGCTAAATCCATTTCCATACCTAGAGCAAAAGTCAGCACACTGTGCGACCCACTGGCCAGACCTGTTTGCTGACTGTTTCTGTGAGCAAAGTTTCATTGGGAAACAACCGAACTGTTCCTTTCTATGCTGTCTGTGGCTGCTGGTTCCATGTAGCAGAGGGGGACACAAAAAGAAGAGTCCATGAGGTCTGCAAAGTCAAAGATATCAGTTGCCTGGCTTTCCACATTGTGCGTGTGTGTGTGTGTGTGTGTGTGTGTGTGTGTGTGTGTGTGTGTGTACTCACAGAGCCCTGTTCTAGACTGTAACCCCAAACGAATGATAGTTACCAGGGCCATGGTAGGACAGGCATGGCAGTCACAATCTTTCAGATGGAAAAGGTACATCAGAATTGACCCCTTATTTCAAGGTAGCAAGGCTGATGGAGTCAACCCTAGACAGGTCCTGACCACCTACCTGACTGTAAGCCCAGTGCTACTACGACTGGTATGGGATTTAACTCAGTAAGTTGACTGAGTAGGGACTGCCTGCCGATTGCTAACTGAGGTCCTTCTTCCTTGACCTCTGGATGAGGTGTGCCTCTAAGACCTTTCAGCTCAGAGTCAACAAAGCGATGCATGCAGCCCATGGTCCCAGCATGATGCCTCAAGCTTGAGGTCAGCCTGGGATATGTGGTGCATTCCAGGCCACCATGGGCTGCAGAGTGAGAACCTGTCTCAAAAGCAGCAGCTGCAGCAGCAACAGCAACAATCTCACTGCCACCATGGTTCCCCAAATGTGCATTCAGTGGAATAGCATTACATCTTGTGTTCATAACAGGGTGCTATAGTCAACTCCATGGGTGAACAACTTAATTAAAAAGGTCTCTTTGCTGCAGGACTTCTCGAAGCCTTTGGTGCATTACCACCCTTGAGGATCTCCAAGGGGACACAGTGAGGGGCAGTGCCCCACCAATCTACTTCAGGAGGACTGGCGGGTTTCAGAATGCTCCTTGGGAAATATGGAGTTTGGGTTTCGGGAATCATTATTTTCTCATTTCTAGGAAGGGACTATACCTCCCCATACCCAGATGACATGTTTTTTTAATTAATTAAAAGAAATTAAAACCAAGAAAATGCCCTTTTAATTATAGCTGAAGCATTTACTGACCAAATAGCTCCCAGGAGTTATTACTGGCAATGCATGCTTTCCAGGGCTGCAGAGTCTGAAGTAGCAGTTTATTCTCCTAATCTTCCCGACTTTCATTATTCTGGGCTAACCATGAGACAATGAACATCATCTGTTCCATGCGGAAACTCAGAAAAAGGGCAAGTGAGAGGCCATGTTTTTACGCTGTGCTTGCCACACTCCTCCTCCACGAGCCAGCACTCTCAGGAGCGTCTGGAACAAATAAAATACAATTGGCTGCAATCTTGTGGTTGTGCCTTAATTGTGCCTCCAAACGATGCTCCTATCTGGGGAGTCCGGCAGCAGATCTGTGATTCTGGGGTTCGGTCTTGGATTTCTCTCCCACACTGTCCTTGAATCCAATACCAATTGTAAAAGCCGGTCTGTTTCAAGCTGTGGTCACCAGCACTTTCCAGCACAACCTGCATTCTCTCTCTCCCTTTCTCTTTTTGATATATGCTTCTCCATTCCCAAGGCCAAGTCGGGGCTCTGAGCTTGTTCCCTCCAAACTCCTTGGAGCTGTCACTCAGCCCTGAGTTGCTCCTCCCACATTAGCTCTGGCTTCCCACATAGCAGAAACCCTATCTTGCCTCTTGCTTATCCTTACAGGCTAACAGTGTCTGGCACCCAGAAGATACGAAATAAACAGTTGTGTTTGATGAGCTCGCTGGGAAACTGGCTCGGAGCACGAGGGGGGTTTTTCACATACAGTCAAGGCACATGGTTTAAGGAGAGATGTAAGACTTACTGGGAAGTTGTGAAAGGAAGAGGAAAGAATCTTGACAAGAGCAGAGATGGCTCCTCAAACATGGCAATTTAAGGGAAAGTTCTGAAGCCAGGTATGGATGGTGCAGAGCTGTATCATGTGTTCAAGGTCATCTATGGCTGCAGTGCCTCAAGATAGATAGATAGATAAATAAATAACTCACAAATTAAAATAAATAAAAATTCTGAGATTCAGAGGAATGAAAATATGGAAAAGAAAACTTCAGGTCACAAATCCTTAGGGGCTGTTTCTCAGAAAGTTTAACTGAGATGCAAGCTATGAAGACCCACCCTGTGAGGCACCAGTCAAATGAACCCACACAAGCTTAAAGACGATTGCCCTTGATAGAGTCTGCAAAGACAACAGAGAAACATGTGCCCAGCGCCCACTCCGTAAGAAGCAATGTATTAGAGCAGCCAGGGGAGGAGAGAGCCCCGAAGCTCCCTGGATCCTATAACGTCTGTGCTCCAGTAAGACAACACAGGCTGGAAGCGTGTGACCGCAGCACCGCGAGTGTGGTCGCAGCACTGCGAGTGTGATCGCAGCTCCTCGACTGTGACTGCAGCACCGCAAGTGTGACCGCAGAGCCGCTAGAGTGTGACCGCGGCACCTGGAGAGTGTGACCGCGGCGCCTCAAGAGTGTGACCCCGGCGCCGCGAGTGTGAACGCAGCGCCGGGTCTGTGACCGCAGAGTGTGACCGTGTGGACGGCAGGGCCTCGAGTGTAACTGTGTGACCGCAGCACCTTGAGTGTGACCGTGGCACCTCAAGTGTGACTTCCACACCTTGAGTGTGACCACAGCACCTCGAGTCTACCATCCATTCTCCACACACCCATTCAGCACACCACACACATCGCTGTGCTCACTAGGCCAAGGTTAAATGGCCAACTCCAGCTGGGAAAGTCCCAGCAAACACCACAATGAGAGTGCCATTTGGTTATTATTATTAATTATTATTTTATGTAAGTATTGCCATTAGCTTTGAGGCAGTACAGGTCAATCATCAGAGCAATTTTTCAGAGGCAGTATTAATACATCCAGTCTCTGTTCACAGACACACCCATACTGGTCCTTCTCTGCTGCAGACTGTGGGAAGTGATGGATTAGGAAATCATAAAATAGTGTGAATGAGAAGACAGTAAACTAAGAGCACAGCGTGTCTACTGACAGTTTACCGCTGCCTCCATTTCAGGCACCAGGCAAGATGTTCCCATGCTTCACTGTCACCACTGAGGCAGGTGACACCACCCAGCACCCACAAGCAAGGTCCTGGGTCGTCTGACTTTAGATCAGGGTCCTGACTCACTATGTTCCTTACATACCAATTCCTAGTTATAAGAAAGAAAAGAAAGGGCAGATGTGGGAAAGACAGTTTAAAGGCATCCAGGAGGCAGGAGAGAGAGGACGCAGGGGAAATGCAGACGGACAGACCTTGGTTCAAGGCCCAGTACTAAGAAATGAAGCTAGGGAACACACAACTTTCTGAAGACATTCAGGGGCAGTGTCCCCTATCTTCCTCAGAGAATAACTAGTATCTAGCTTGTTGGAGTCTCTGTCTCCCTGACATCTGAATGGCTGGCATCTCACACTGTAAGGAGACTGCTTAACTAAGCATAACAGGAATGGATGCATCCTATGCTGTGCCCTGGTACCGATGCTCCCAAGTGCCCTGCTCCAGTGCCCTAGTCCACATTGATAAACGGATGAACCCAAACTCACGAGGGGCACAAAGGCTTCTGGAAAATGCACTAGTTTTGAAGCATAATCAATTTCTTGTGGGTATGAGTGTGTTCTTGTTAAAGGAAAAAAAATTATTTTCAAAGAAATCCGACCAAGACTTTTAAGTTCCAAGCCAGGAAAAGAAAGCAAATGGCTCTCTACAGAAGAGAAACAGCAAGCACACAGGACTGAACTGCTGAGTTGGTAAACAGTCTGCTCTCTAAGGAGAGAGAGAGAGAGAGAGAGAGAGAGAGAGGACCTCACAGAGCTCACAGAGAGACACACACACAAAGACAGACAGAAACAAAGAGAAACAGAACAGAAGCGTACTGTTTCACCTGTACTGGGAGGTGATGAAAACGCAGCCTTCATCCATGTCCTGGGCAGAGCTGTCACAGTTGGTCGCTCCACTTGTTATCTTTTTTCACAAAGTGCTTCAGACACATCAGACGCACTTGCCTTTCTAAAGGAGTCTAAACCAGGACTCCAGATTAGCAGCGCTTCCTGAGTTAGCTTGGAGCATAACATCAACCTTGTCTGTTTTTTGTTGTTTTGATTTCTTCTTTTTTTCCCTTTCTTCCTTCTCTCTCTCTTTCTTTTTGAAAGGACACTTTTTTTTGTTTGTTCTCTAAGAAACTTAATGCCATCACAACCAAATCCTTTTTAAATGCACATTACAAATGAGTTCATCTCAGGGCTGAGAGAGAGAGAGAGAGAGAGAGAGAGAGAGAGAGAGAGAGAAGAGAGAGAATGTGCATTCACTGTAATGTTAAATAAGAGTATGTGTTGTAACGAGAACGAATACTCATTAGAAAAAGACTTTTTTTTCAAGACAGGGTTTCTCCGTAGGTTTGGAGCCTGTCCTGGAACTAGCTCTTGTAGACCAGGCTCGCCACGAACTCACAGAGATCTGCCTGCCTCTGTCACCACTGCCCGGCTAGAAAAAGACATTTTGATGATCTTCTTCACCCTGCTTTATTTCAGCTGTGTGATCTGTATTTGGGGGCTGTGCTGTTTGGAGGTGATGTTTTCCCCCTTGCTTAATTTATTCTGCCTTAAACATATTTGTGCCAGGGGCTAACGGGACAGCTCAATCAGCAAAGTGTATACAATGCAAGAGGACATTGTTCACCCATAGAACCAGTGTGAAAAAGTCACCTATGGTGGTGTGTGCTTGTGTAATCCCAGTATGGGCCACGTCCCTCTGACTTGCCAGCCTAGTTTGCTTGAGTTCCAGGCAGATCAGAGATGGTCGTCAAAAGGAAGGGAGGGAGGAAGGAAGGAAGGAAAGGTGCTGGTGTCTGGCTCCCATAGGACACTGAGGCTTACTCTGGCCTTCACTCTCAAACGGAGCATCATGCTCTTAAATTCCTACAACTGTGTGTGAGAGTTGGCTCCAGCAATGGCTTGTTAATAGGTTCCACCCCATCCTCTGGCTTCTGCCAGGGGTCTCTGGGAGTCAGTGATCACCCACTTGGGGATGAGAGAAGATGACAGAGGGCACTTTCTCAACAGTAGCTCCATTAATTTATTTTCCCCTTTGAGAACTGCGAAATCAAGTTTGGAGGAGCTAAATAGTCCCTTTCGGCTCCTTCCTTTCCTGTAACTCTTTCCTGCTGACAACACCTGGCTTGGGTATGATTCAGGCCCTGGTCCTGTAAAGACAAAACAGAGCAAGAGCCAGGCTGACCAAACTGCAGTGTCCACTGGCAAGCTCTCTCGGAGAAAGGCTCAGAGTACACAAGGCTGGATCAGGGAGATGGTGTTCAGTTCTCTCACAGGACTGAGAGGAGGGAGACAAGGTACAAGGGGCTGGTGCAGTTCAACAATGACCTGCGATTAACACCCTGCACTGGATCCCATACATGCTGACTTACAGACTAAAGGCCTTTCCAATGGACCTCTGACCTCAGGGGACCTGAATTTCAGTCCTGACTATCATTGATTAGTGGTTTGTTCTTATTACACAAAATGCAATCGAAACAAACAATGTACCTACCACCTATCACTTTCAAGTGGAGAGTTCACTGGCATTCAAGTATATATCCACAAGGCTTTCGAGAAGGCTCAGTGGGTGAAGGACACTAGCCACTAAGTCTGGTCACCTGAGTTTGATCACAGGGGCGCACACAGTGGAAGAAACAGACAAACTCCCTCCGGGTGCCCTTTCACAACCACAGGCAAACTGTGGCATGCATACCACGGCACTCATGTCCCCACCCATCAGTAAATATAATAAAAAGCAGGTGCATTTCATATTGCTGTACAACCGCTGTCATCACTAAGTCCCACAAATTTTTCCTTGTCGCAAACGAGAGTGTCCTACCCATCAATCACCACTCTACCCGCCTCCCAGCCAAGAGCAGCCATAATGCTGCTTGCTCTTGTTATGAATTCCATCTCTCCAGCATGTCACAGAGTGGGGTGATGCTGGTATTTATTCTGGCTTATTTTGATTCCACTTAATATGTTTTCAAAGTTCACCTTTGCCTTGCCGCGTTAGCACTTTCTTCTGTTTTAGTATTCCATTGCCGGTACACGCATGTGGCTCGGTCACTCGTCTAATGATGGCACTTAGGCTGTTCCACCTTTAGACGATTAGATGCTATGGAATAAACAAACACCGGTCCAAGGTCCTACAGCCTTTATCTAGTCAACTGCTCACCTCTCCCACTCTCTCTTACCTTTAAAACGACAGCAATGTGGACATGTGTCTTTCTGACATGCTGTTTTGTCTGTTCTCTGTGGGCCGCCCAGTATTCCCCTTAGATGGGGGTAAACAGTTGCAAACCTTGCTCAGGTTCAGACTAATACAAGATGAGTAGCTTTGAAGGCAAGGTCAAAGTCTGTGGGTTCCATTCTGGATATGGGAATTTCAATTATATACATACAAAAAAAAGTTAAAAAGAAAGAAAAGAAAAAAGGGAGATGGGCATCAGAGAGATGGGTCAGTCAGGAAACTACTTGCTGTGTGAATTTGAATTCGATCCACCGCATTCATGTAAAAAGCCAGTCATAGTTGTGTAAGCCTGAAATCCTGGAACTGGGGTGGGGGAGACAGGATCCTGGTGCTTCCCAGCCAGCTAGTTTTTTTTTCTATCTTCTACATTCAGTAAGGGACACTGACTCAAGAAAAATAAGATGGAAAGAGGTAGAGGAAGATAGTAACATCGACCTCTGGTCTCCACACGCATGAGCATGAGCATGCAGAACACATAACACATACACACACATACACACATACACACGCCTAAAAAAAGAAAACTAAATGGTAAGTGGTAAAGCAGATTCGCAAATTCTCTCTCCAGATCTTTCCTCTCAACAGCTGATCCACTGGGAGTCCATCCTGCTCAGTGAGCACTAAGTTCTGTGAGAGGCCCTCCCCTTGGCAGTTCCTCTCAGATTACAAGAATTCTCCTTTTGGGATGATACTTATGGAATGGCATGGTTTCGAAAATGCTAGGCACCAAGGGTAATCTTAAGAATAAGTTAGCACTCTACAGAACAAAAGGGAAGCGACGCAAGCAACCAGGTCATGCTTCCAGATCTCTGACACTTTTGCCGGGTGGCTGCTGTCCTCCCACTCTGCCTTGCTTTTGCCGTCTTTCTCACAGGCGGGATTTTAAACATCCACAGAGCAATTAGGGAGTCCCTTAGACATTTCAATCTGGCTAATGGCTTTCCAAGCCTTTCCCTCACTTGAGAAGAGCCGGACCAGCAAAATCAGCCAATGAGTGCCCTCCCCCACCCCGCAATTTCCACATGCCTATAATGAAAAGCAAGAAACCCATTTGCTGCCAAGACCACCAGACTCCCTACTCCAGATGCTGAGCCCCAGTCTGAAATGACTGCTCATGTCCAAGGTACTGATTTCCTGCAAACAGGTCTCATAATGAAAACGTGGAAATTTAACACAGTTCTCCTCTGTAATGGTTTGCATTAGCCTTCGGGGAGGCAGTGCCGCCGAAGCTAACACGCTGGGTTTTCTAGTGGGCAGGGAAGGGAGGAGGGGAAGAAAGCTGTTGAAAACAAAAGGTCATTTGATTTGATAACATTCAAAGAACATTAAATTTGTGCTTTATGAACTGAGCACCATATACTGAGGGGTCGTCCTGAGCAAGACAGGGGCTGCCGGCCAGGTGGACACTCCTTGCTAGGTGTGCCTGTGTGGATGGGACTGGGCACTGGACCAGAAGCTGCCCTCCTAGGAAGCTGCTGCTGCTGTATACACGGTGAACTCCGTGCAACTCTGAAAGTTCTGACAGTTCGATACGATAGAAATCCCAAACCCTGACTAGCCCATTCTGCGGGCAAACCGTTCATTTTATATTCACCTCCTTGTTGTATCGGCGCGGAGGTCATCTAAAGAGGAGGCCTAATTAATCAATCTGTCAGAGGCAATGAAGAGGAGCATGTTAATAGGACTTTTATTTCACCCCGGAAGGCAGCGTCCTGACAGAGACTGGAAAATATGGCCTGGGTGTTGCTGTTTATTAGTAATGCTGCGATCACTGGTAATGGGAGCCAAGCAGTGTGTGGCTGATAAAGTGCAGAGTGTCAAGAAGCAGCAGCAAGCAGAAATGAGAGTGACAAGACCCCAGCCCCCCCGAGGGATATTGATAGCTGATAAGCAAGGCAGGCATAAAAGAGGGTGCCGAAGCCAAGAGGGTCTGGGCAGTGAGGCAGAAGCAAGGAGGCCAAGGGAGACGTTGGCTTTGTCCAGTGCTGACAGCTGACCACCCCTACCTAAAGTGCTTCCCTCAGGAACACGGAGAGCTCCAGACCTCCAAAAGAGAAACACACATTCACATCAAAGGCACAAACTTTGTATACAATATTAAGGACTGAAGCCCAGCACAGAGAATTTTAAGGGAGGTCCTGGGATATATAATGAGGGAAGCCCGTCTGTGCTTAGCACTTACTAAACATGAGTGGTTTTCAGAAGTGAATGCGCATCTTTTTGTGGGAGCAGAATGAGCCAAATCACAAGGGTGTCCTTTTATCAAGGGGGTGGGGATTTCCACCGAAGGCTCCAGGACGTCTTGACCCTTCTTACCCCTTCTAAAGGAATGACCCTAACGCTAGGGAGCCATGATGCCCAGAAAAGCCATCCAACAGGGAAACAAACAACTTCCAGAATGATCTGGGATCTCAGACTTGAGCCAACAGTGGGAATAGGTAAGAATCCAGCAAACACAGATGCCAGGGGGTCCATGGCTTCATCTCTGGACCGGGCCCAAGCTTCTCAACACGACATGGCATCCACAGAACAGTGTACCACTTTGACATGGTTATCATATTTGTTCTTACAACGCCCTCAAGGAAGGTAAGGCCACAGGTCCACTTTGATCTATAATGAAACAGATGTTTTAGGCAACATTCTTAAAGATAAAATACAAAGGGCTAACTTTTGTCAATAGCCCAGGAGAGCACGCTCAATTGCTCCAGTCTCTGCTCTATGGGGCCCTCCCCGCGGCAGCACATACTTTAATCCGCACTTCTGGTTTGATTTTTGCCATCTGTTTCAGCCTCCTCAACTAGATCTGAAGGTTACCAATCACACCGGTTAATTTATCCCTCAACTAAGGACTAGAGCGCGTGGCACATAGTAGGCGCTCAGTGAACGTTAGTGGGATGAATCAGTGAGTGAACACACACGTATGAGAAGGTGCGAGTCACACGAGTCGGGATCGTAGCTGTACGGTTCTTGTGGAGTGAAAAGCGCGGAACAGGCCATTCTCCCATACCCCGCCAGAGCGTGAGACTTGTGCCGCAGGTACCTGAGGGTGCGCAGAGGGAGCCTGCTCTGCTCTTCCCTCTCGGCACCTGAAACGGATGGTGTAAATCAGCTCCCCTCACACCAACGTGAAGAGAACAACTCTCATCCCCAGAGATACAGAGATAGCCCCGAGATAACGCATACACTCAGGCTTTAGGAAAATAATTCTCTGCCTGTAGATTCACCACGGCTTCCCTAGGCGTACCCCCACCTAGGTCCTAAGTGTGCACACCCTTTCTCTTCCTATAGTCACTTGGTTGTTCTTTGTTGAAATGGTAAGTAAGCCCAGAGAGGCTAACTGCTTCTTTGGTCTCTCACTTCTTCCTATGAAACCCTTAAAAACACTGTTAAGTTAAAAATACTAAAATAAATAACAAACACCCCTTTTCCTGCTTTTTTTTCCTGCTTCCTGTCTATTGTCAGTTTTACTCATGAGTTGCAATCACAAAACATTAGAAGCAAAGGAAGGGGTTATTATTTTTCTCTTATAGCGTAGTAGTTACCTGATTCTAAACAAAGTGAGCATCTCTTTCTGTAAGGTCACACCAGATGTGACGTTGTTGCTGAAGTTAAGAGAGCAGCCTTGTCCTTGTCCTCAGGGGACCCCACTAAACCAGAGGAACCAGGAGAATAATGACTATGGGGAGGGAAGCAATATTAGGACAAGAGATGCTAAGAGATATCAGTTCTTATGGTCAGGTGTTGTATGAAGTAATTCACACATATTCTCTAACTACACATTGGATGCATTATTGATCAGTTAAAAACATGAATTCTGTACAAACAGGTGAGCTGGGATTTGGCAATGGTAGCTCTGGGTCCAAACCTGCAACCATAGGATGATTGACACAGGGGCTCCCAGGTGTCCCTAATAAACAAATACACCGAAAACAACAGCTACACACATGACCTGATTGGAGTCTGTTCTTTACCCAGCTTTTATGCCCAACTTCAGGGGCATATGTTTTAATCAGGTTTCTAATTTGCTATACATTTTCCCATAAGATGCAGTAATGCCCCTCAGAGGAACTCTGTCGAAAGGAAAATGTAGAGCCCTTGCCACTTTCTTTCTGGGACACTCGTCTGAAAGAGGATGGCACTCAGGACCATGCAGTCGGTAGACTCTTTGGCTTCCCAGAGTCATTTTTGGTTTTGCATTTAGAATTCCCATGAATTTATCTCCGTGAGGGAATAGCACAGCTCTACAGCAGGAGAGCAGAAGCAGTCTGGTGTGGTGGGAAGAATCCTCCCGGTACCACTGTAAAGCAGATTGAGAAGGGGTCTTGGTCAAATAGCATCCCCTCTCTGGGCCTCTGATTCTTCTGCTGCTGGGAGGAGGCGGGGAGGATGGGTCAGCCGGTTAAGTGCCTGCTATGCAAGCACAAGGCCCTCGGACCGAGTCCTCAGCATCCACGGGGGTGAGGGGGGGAGCTGAGCTGCTGGTCATGATGTAATCCCGTGCTGTGGGAGACAGGTGGATGTCTGAAGTTCATCTGCCAGCCAGTCTAACCAAACAGATGAATTTCAGGTACCCTGAGAGACTGTTTCAAAAAATGAAGGTATGCACGCACACGCACGCACACACACACACACACACACACACACACACACACACACACACACACACACACACACTAACAAGTACATACATTCTGATAAGTATTTGAAATCCCCAGCTGTGGGTTTCTCTGCCAATGAAGTAAGTCAGATCTGTCCAAATTAAAAGTGCAGGTTTAATGAGCAAAATCCTCCCAGGGGATTCTTGGGGGAAGAAAGCAGAAGAGAAATCATGTGGCTGCTATAGGGACTAGAGCATAAGTCCTCTGTAGGCAAGGTCTTAAGCAGCCACACAGGGGAGGAGTCACCGCTTAGCAGGTTTTCTGAGGGTGGGGTTTGGAATGCCCCCTCCCCCAGCTGGAGATTCCTGTTAGAGTACAAAAGAGTTCTACAGTAGCCCAGGATGGAGTATAACAAAGGTTTATTTATCTGGGGCTAAACTCACAGAAAGAATCTGCAGTCCTCTGTGTGCGCTGGGAACTGGAACTGAATCCAGCAGTCAAGAGGCCGGTGCACACCTTTTATCTGTATTTATAGTACATGAGACCATGCCCAAAGTGGGCCGGTATCTTAAAGGCTATTGGCTGAAGGAGTTTCCACAGATCCTCCCTCTTTTGTCTACATAAAAGAGTTCTAAGCCTAATACAAAACTGTATACAGTGAGAACAAATATGAAGCATTGTCCAGGGAAAAGAAGAGGCAAAAACATACATAAAAATTAGAATTACAATCAGGATAAACAACATCATTTCCCTCTGTATGCTATGAATATGTTTTATTACCATTGGTTAGTATAGAAGCTGCTTCGGCCTATAGCAGGGCAGAATATAGACAGATTGGAAGAGGTATATAGAGAGAGTAGGCAGAGTCAGAGAGATGCCATGTAGCTGCCGAAGGAGAAAGATGCCAGAGCAGAACCTTACCCAGTAAGCCACAGCCTTGTGGCCCTACACAGATTAATAGAAATGGGTTAACTTAAGATGTAAGAGTTAGTTAATAAGAAGCCTGAGCTATTGGCCAAACAGTTTTGTAATTAATCTAGTTTCTGTGTGATTATTCGGGATTGGGTGTCAGGGAAACGAAAGAGCAGTCTCCTTCTACAATTCCCAAAACGTACCCCATGACCCTCCTCCCTGCATGCCCTACACATACAAAAAGAGGAGGGGGAAGGAAAGAGGAGGAGGGACTTTGACTATGTTACCAGTCAATTTCCAGGTCTAAAATTCAGTGGGAAGGTACATCTCATTCTGTTCTCCATTTGAGAATTTCTTTACCTTTTAGCTACTTTTATGTTGTTTGAGGACTGGATGGACTGGGGGTGACAAAGTTTAGCTTTCATGCTTAGGGATCTGGACCAGCAGGCCCCAGAATTTTCTCTGCTAACCTGTGCCTGTGTGGTTTGAGGTAGAAGCTCAGAACGAGGAAATGGCCTTTTCAGATAGAGAGCAGTCTCCACGTGTTCAGTGACCTCTCACATTTCCAGTCCTGCTGATGGGGGTGCCTTGCTACTAGGGAATATTAACCATTAGGACCACTTTATTTTACTTAGAATTGTATCATGAGTTTCATCATGGCCATCATCACTCTAAGAAAGATTCTATTTTTATGTTAGAAGAAGCTTGTACTATAAATGTTCACATACCTTCATCATTTATTATACATTTCAATAAGTCAGAGGTAGTTACATAAGTGATTTATGTGTGCGGCTCACAAGCGATCCTATAATTTGAAGGGAGTGGGCATTTTCAAAGACCTGATTTCATTAATCTTGCTGACTGACATCCTGCCGTGGGAAACCCAGCTGTAGATCTGGAGGAGGCAGCCCTCTGCCCTCATTCCAGTTCCTCCATGCCATGGTGGGCAAACCTTTAACCTTGATTTCTTCAATGAGAATAGAAATACACCAGTTATAGTCTGCCTCAAAGGAACATAGGGGGCCAAAAGGAGCCAGCAGACAATTCCATTGCCTGCCTCTTCTCATTTGGTTTGCTTTATTGCTCAGGGAAAGCCATATAGAATTATCCAGACCTTACTCTGATCAGCAAGGGGAGAAAACAGAAATATTATTGTTACTTGTCTCTAAAATATGCAAAGGCTTTTCACTACCAACAAGTAAACTAACTTTCTGGGGATGGAACACAGGATCTTTCCTGAAGCCACACCCTGGCTTTACTAACTCTTCTGCCCCCCACCCATTGGCCTCAATACCCTTGATCTGCTTTCCGGTTCATAAGGCCTTGGCTCTAGCACTGCTTAGATTTAACCACGGTCAAGTCATCCTTCAAGGTCTGGCTTACCCGTGGCTCCATGTCTGGTCCCTTTACTAATCCATTTTTGTAAACACTTCCCTTTTTCGTGCAATATTCTGTGACCGTGATCTTGGCCGTTCCTGCTGGAAGGGCAGCTGCAATGTTCGCAGAGCTTCCCTTTGCTTTAGATCAGTATTTCTCTTATGGTTCTTGCATAAGAAAAGAAGACATGTGGGTTGCAGTCAAACTCAGTAATCACAGCCTCTGGTGGTACATTTTGGGCACAGTAAAGTTTCAGGATCACAGTCTGTTGAGTAGCAGACATTGTGTCTGATTGGCTTCTATGTCTCTAGGCACCATCTCTCTCTCTGAAGATGAACTACCTTAGGATGTCTCTAGTAACACACCTGTCTAGCAGTGTGAGGCTGTTCAAATGAATGTCAGGATTAAAGAGCTAAAGGACAATTGCTAAATTTCTCTGCCAATATTATTTCATGTTACTCTTCAAAAAAGGAGAGTATAAGAACATCATATAAGATGAGTGTAGGAAAGAGGAGCTGTGTGTATGTGTGTGTACGTGTGTGTGCATGTGTGTGTGTGTTGGGGGGTGCAGGCAGGGAGGTCAGGGATGTAAAAAACCAAATTTGGAGACTGACAGAGAACACCTTGCCTGAGGATGCCTGGCACACATGATGTCTTGTCTAAATGTAAGTAAGTCAGCAGGCATTCCCTACAAAAACATATGCTGGACTGGTATTAGGTAGGTGTTTCAGTTAGGGTTTTTACTGCTGTGAAGAGACCCCAGGATCATGATAACTCTTATAAAGGACAAACATTTAGTTGCGACGGCTTACATTTTCAGAGGAAGAGAAAGGATGTGCAAGAGGATGGTGTGCAGGCAGATATGATGCTGGAGACTTGCAGCAAGAGGAAGTGGTCATCTCACTGGGCATGGTTTGAGTACATATAGGACCTCAAAACCCATCTCCATAGTGACACACTTCTTTTTAACAAGATCGCACCTTCTCCAACAGAGCCACACCTCCTGATAGTGCCACTCCTTTAGGGGGCCATTTTCTTTCAGACCATAATGAGAAATACAGAAATCCATTTTTTTCCTGCTCATTAAATAAATACAAATGGTTAAACTGTCAGAAGCTAAAATGAAGCCTCTTGTAAGCATACAATTGAAATAGAAGAAGCAATAGATTTTGAGAGAAGGGTTTATGTAGCCCATGCTGGCCTCAAACTGTTTCTATAGCTGAGAATGACCTTTAACTCCTGATTCTTCTGCCTCTGCCTTCACCTCTTGACAGGAGAGTTTAAGGTCATTCACCAGGATGCTTAGCTTTATGCGGTGCTGGGGATTGAGTATGCTTTGTGCATGTTAGGCAAGTACTCTAGCAACTTCATTGGGGTCTTTCACTGGGAAGAGGGGCTTAGGGTCCAAGCTGAAGTGGACAGACTACCGTTTCAGGTCTAGCAGGATACTGGGGAAAGTGCAGTGGTAACTGAGCTAGCGTCCCCTCTGCTACCATGGGCTCTCAGGGCACCCTTCAATTTAGTTTTCCTCTTTCAAAAATGACCGTGTTGAATTGAGGCTTTGTGGGGGCTCTAGCAAAATAAGGATGGGGACCACTTTATCTTATTTGTGGGACAATCAAATTTCTTTCCAATAGGGCAATTTCCAGACTGGTTATTTTTTAAAATCGTGTGCTGTAACCAAGTTGCCAAGAGCCAGCTCCCTACTGCTGGCTGTGTAGGAGTTGAATCTTCACAGAATTTGTTTCCTTAGACATTAAGATAATAACTGACTGGCTTTCCTTCCCAAGTGGGAAGTTGACTGAACGAAAATTTGAAATCATTTCTTACAGTTTTCTCTGTGGTTTCAATACAGCAGATTCACTGGACACTATTAAGTACAAGCTGAGGAGACCTTCCACTTTCCCTCCTGCCTGTCAGAGGCAAATGTCCTCCCAGGTTAAACTGGATCACTGCAAGGTTGGTATATCTGCGCTGGCTTGGTCCTTCCCTGGACTCCACAAGGAGGCTTCTGGTACTCTTGGTATTCCTGGGGTACACAAAGGCATTAACAAAGAATTCACCCCAATCTTGTCACCTCTGTGCCACATGTCTTTATGTTTCAAATGTTTCTTTGAGTTAGCGACAACTTCAAAAGATGTATTTAAAGCAGAGGGGCTCCTTTTTTTTTTTTTTTTTTACCTTGGCAAGGAGACCATTGTTGCATGAAAACAAAGGACTCCGCACCTTCCTTCCTAAGACATTGCTACAGGAGTCTTATTTACAATATGACAAACCCTGGTTCATTCTTACAGCCTCATTAAATCGAAGCTTCATTTAACTAGTCGGACATTTTTACAATGGCTTTACCGGCTCAGGGTGATAAATGGCTGTCTAACATTCTTCAACAATAGCAGGGCTGCAGCCATAACCATGATGTGTATAAACACCGCATCTGTTTAACAATGCACAGGGCTAGAGAGCAGGAACTGAAGACTGAGGCTGTCCCTCAGCGATGTGTGTGGGGGCAGGGCACTGACTGGAGGGAGGCAAGATTAGACAGCTTTGTTTGGATTTGTTTTACAAGTTCCGTGTTTTTTTCTGAGGATAACAAGGGTCTTGGAAACTCATTTAGAGAATGAGAGGGGTGTTAAAAATTTCCTAATTTGATCTCTGAAAAATAACAACAGAAAGAATGGCAATCAGATGAAATCGACTTGGTTTTCTCTTCCTCCAGCCTCTGGTCTAGGCAGCCTAGTACAAGCCTTAAGCTGAGGAATGAGGAATCACAAGATCAAGGGCAGCCTGGGATCCGTAGCAAAACATCGTCTTAAACAAATAAGCAACAAAACAAAAGCCTACACGTGAGAAAGGACAAAATGACATGCTCCAATTCAACAAACCTGGTGGAGTCTCTTCCAGGAACCAGTGATGCCAAGAGCTAGAGAAGCACACACAGGGTTTCCTAAACAGGGGTGGGGGGGCAACTATTACCCACACATCTAAATCCTATCTAGATTTTCACTAGGCTCTGATTTAATTTCACACCAAACGTTATTGCATAACAGGGCAGGCCAAAGCCTCCAGTATTTACACTGGAGACTATGGCCTGACATTCTGTGTAAATGAAATTTCCCAGGTGTCCCAAGCAGTTTTTACCTTGTCTCCCTGCTGGCCATTTGACATGAATTTGCTGCAGTGGCAGGTGAGTGAGAGCCAAATCTGACCTGGCTGGTGCTGCTCACAACACACAGGGGGTCCAGCCTTGAGCCTGTCCCCCAACTCCCAAAGTGGAAGGGATGCTGACCCATGGTCAGTCCACCAGGAGTATTGCCAGACGGGGTCCAACAATTCAGCTGCAATCTCCTCAAAACGTCTCTGAGGCTGCCTCCTGGAATAAGTTTTGGTTATAAAATTCTGTTTTTCATTATTAAAGTATACATTTGAAATATCAAACTTGTTTTCCACTCAGACTTTAAAAGCTGCATATAAGTCCTTCAAGGACCCCAGCAGCTTGTCTTTTTGCTGCTATTTTCAATGCCAGGGGCTGCTTCAACAAGCCACGCCTTCCTCCCCAATATGGGTTAGGAGGTGATCAGAAGTCAAGCTGTGCGCTTCGTCAACAAAGCAAATCAATTAAGCACAGCTATTCCTCGAGGAAGCTCCCCTACACAGAGTCTGGTTTCTCACCTGCACAGGCCAGCCAAGCTTGGAACCAGCCCTGGGGGCAGCCAGCACTCTCTTTCACTCACCCGTCATTCTCCTCAGCAAGACTGGCCAGGAGGGCTTGGGACTCAGTTACAGCCTGAACTCAACGCCTTTCAAGAATTAAAATCTTTAGCTGTTCATTATACTGTTTGTCTGTGGAAGACCTGTCCTACCATGAATGGAAGAAACAGAGTGATTCCTTTAAGCTTCTACAGTAATGAGGAAAGAAGGAGAGAAAAAATCCAGGAGAAGGTCATCCAAAGAAGACTTGACTATGGAAGCCCCCACATCCCTGCCATGGGCTGAGAAGCTCGGTGACATATAGATGAAGGCCTAGACAGATGGGCTCAGCTGAAGGAGGTGTGAACGGAACTGGTATCCTCGCCTGCTAAATGGTTCTCCGCTAAGAGGGACAAACATGTGACCGTGTCAGAGGAAGGGCCTGGAACTCACCAGCAAAATCAGTCTGATCATATCCGGGTAACACGTGTCCCGGTCACATTCCACATACGATTTGGGCGGTTAAGCAGAGATGGATTCATTATATGAGCACTCATCTCTCCTCTAGAGTGTGTGAGTGCACGCGCATGTGTGTGTGTGTGTGTGTGTGTGTGTGTGTGAGTGCGTGAGTGCGTGTGTGCCTGTGTGAGTGTGTGTGTGCTTATTCCTGCATGTGTCACATGTCTAGGTAAACATAAAGGGATATCACAATCCTGAAAATTTATAGTTCTAAGAACAAACAAACGGGAAGGAAAATACATGTTTTCTTTTCAGTATGGCAGAGGGTCACAATAAAACCTACAGCACACGTTGTCTTGGCTTCCTGTAGGATCTCCAACAGTTACACAGTGTGCACATGCAGATGGTCAAGGGCATGTCTATGTCCCCAGAATCTCCAAGCTCTGAGTAAAGAAGCAGTTTGATGACAGAGAAGAACCAGTCTACATTAAACCCCTAATCTCTATAGATCCAGTGCGACTTCCGCTGTGATACTAAATGTGACTGGGTAGGAGAAACGATGTTCTTGTGGCACAGAAAGTGAGCCATAGCACACGGGGAGAAGCCCAGAACTTCAGGGTCCCTCAGACTCCCCTGAAGGTTGTCCCAGCATAGCACCTCCAGTCTGCTTCCAGCCCACTTTTCTCTTGTCTTAAGTGAGAGTCTTTTTCAAAGGGTTAGATAATTAAAGTTTACCCCCTGGCGCCATTTCCATGCATGAAAAAAATGGCTTGAGGGTGGGAGGGGAAAAAATTAAATTACAAAATGTTAGTGCAGAAGTCTCATTTTATAAGCAAATAAAGTGGGGACCGATGAACAGGGTGCCATCCAAAATCACTTTAGTAGGTGCAAATAGAGAGTATAATTGGCATTCCTACGTTGCGTGCCCACCATCCTACAACACAGAGCAGAATGGGCCTGAAATGAAACAAGTAATTAAAAAGAAATATCTTAAAATAAAAATATCTTACAATTAGCCATATCCTACCCAGTCTAGCTTCTAAGTTAATTGGATTTAAATTTAGTTTTATAGGAAAGAGGCAGAAAGATGTCCCCCATCAGGCGCCACTTCACATTACCAATTCTAGGAATAAGTTCACAGCCCAACCAAATGCCTGTAGCTTCAAAGTCAGTTATTCTCATAGGTTAGTGGGCATAAAAATCACCTGGGTGATAAACTAAGGATTTCCTGTCTTGCTGCCAAAGGGTGGGATTCACAGACGGGTCCAGGCAATGACAATAAGCATTTAGGTTGAGGCTGAGACTGGTACTTGGAACCACAAGCCCAAAGCTGGGCCAACAGGGCCAGTAAAACACTGGTGACTCCACTGGGAGACTCTGGAAAACCCAGGCTTAAAATTCTTAGGGATGGTTTTGTACAGTTAGGAAGATAAAATAACTTTGGTTTAATCCTCAGAGAGATTTAAATTTATCCACAAGCCATATACTAAAGATGCTTCTCCATCCGTGTTGAATAACTTTCTGTGCTAACGTGTTCATAAATAAACCCAGTTTCCTAAGTAAGACTTTCCTGGGCCCATGAAGTATCTGGTTTGAAACAGATGTCCTTAGGACAACCCTAATTTTACAGTGCGAAAACCCTCAAACATCCCAGCAGAGAATATGAAGGCCAAAGTGTGCCTTTTGGAATGAGGGCTCTCTCGAGGTTCTGTAGCAACCGTAAATGCTCTGGTCTTCCTAAAGAAGCAGCTAGGACAGGACTTCTGGGTCTCAGCACAAGGAAGGGCCTTGGCAGGAAGATCGTGAAGCACTCGGCCAGGCATTCTCCAATCCACAGCACGTTTACACCGGAGCACTCACTCTCCCTGGTGCCCTAGAACTCCAAGGCTGGCTCAAGTTAGCAAAGTTCCCAGAAATCAGAACTCATACCCTCCCGTCTTAGTGTTCTACTGCTGTGAAGAGACACCATGACCATGGCAACTCTTATAAGGGAAAGCATTTAACTGGGACTTGTGTACAGTGTCAGAGGATTGGTCCATTGTCATCATGGCTGGTGGCACGGCTTGGCGCACAGGCAGACATGGTGCTGGAGAAGGAGCTGAGAGTTGTCCACCTGGATCTGCAGGCAACAGGAAGAAAGAGACACTGGACCTGGTTTGGGCTTTTGAAACCCTAAAGCCCATCTGCAGTGACACACTTCTCCAAAAGACCACACCTGATTCTTTCAGATAGTGCCACTCCCTAAGCATGAAATATTATGAGCCTAGGGAACCATTTCATTCAAATCACCACTCCTCCTGACCTCTCTTCTGCTCCCCGAGATCCTGCATCTGTAAGTCGAAGTCGGGCAATAGGCCCGCTATGACACATTTCTTTCTCTTTGGAAGTTCTGAACAGAGTCTATGAAGTATCATAATTAGTTCTGCTCAGAGGTGGGAGGTGTTGTCAGAAATCCAAACAGACGTTCATTTTCCCAGAAACAAAAAGACCCGGACTGAACTCTCTGGAGGCAAATGGCAATAACAAGGAGACTTTGTGTGAGAGTCTGTCTGGCATCGGTCGCAGTCTGTGGATACCATGAACACAACCATTGCAATGGCACACGTCAGACCAGGTGCACCCAAACCTGTAGTGCTGGACAGATGGGACTGTTACGCTTCGCTTGGAGTGTGCGCTGTCTAAGTTCAGATGGTGCTGGATCTTCTTCAAAGGTTCCCTTTCTCTGTTAGGCTACTGTATCCCCTTCTCATGCATTTTTACACCCCTTGGACACAATATCAAGTGTGAAGTCTGGCTCCTCTCCTTAACCCTCAATGGAAAAAGATCTCTGGTGACAGCAATAGAGGGTCCCAACGTTGTATTGTTGTTACTGGGAGCAGGGTGAGGTGGGAATGACAGGCAACCACTATGGAAAATGACAGTGTAATTCCTTAACCAGTTAAAGGCGAAATTACCACATAGCACAGCAGGAAGCAGAAGCAGGGACTTGTACCCAGGTGCTCACAGGAGCAGCGCTTAGAGAGAGTCCATATTACATGGAAGCAACCCTACAGCCATCTGCAGACAAATGGAAAAACAAAACGTGGTATATGCACCAGTGGAATAGGTAACAAAATGTAGTATATTTACATGCACTGGATAGCAACTGGATAGCATTCAGCCCTCAAAAGAAAGGAAATCCTGAGACATGCTGCATCAGAACCCTTGAAGGCATCATGCTAAGTAAAATATGCCAAAAACAGAAGAATAAAGATTGCATGCTTGAACTGAATTTGGCTGAAACTAGTCTCTGAATTTGAATGATAAAGTTTTGGCTTTAAGTAGACCCCATAAAACGTTGAATGGGAATTTGGCTTGCAGTGTGAGCAATTTGTAAGGCAATCAAAGAGTAAACTCCTGCAACTCAGTGGCTAACCCTCAGCCAACAGCATGATAGCCAATAGATGATCCCTTGACCAATCCTAAACTGTAGCTGCCAGATTAAGGCCAAATGAGGCAAATGCCCAGCTATTCTATCTATGCCTTTTGTTGTTTTTCAAGCTGTAAAAATAGATGGACACATTGTAAAGGGGGGGAGGGTATTGCCTGGTTCTTGTGCCTTTTTCTTGCTTATGCAAACTTTGTTATATTTGAATAGGTTCAGGTTTTCTTTAACGATCTAATCCCATTTGTATGAGTTGTCTAGATCCACCAAACTCACATGGAGGTCAGTAGGACAAGCTTGCCAGGCATTGGCTTGAAGAGGAAATAGGAGTCACTGCTTAGTGGACATAGACTTTCAGTTTGAGTTCTGAGGAGGAAGGCATCATGTGTCATGCTGTAATGTGAAAGTAGTCAGTAACACTGATGTCCATTTAAAAAGAGTTAAGATGGTAAACTTGATGTTATATATATGTTAGTACAATAAAAAAGAATTAAAAGAGAAACCCGGTAAGAAACAGTATTGTAACACAAGTAGCAGAGAACAGGTCTCAATGAGAACTGCTTTGTGTCACAGTGAAATTGAGAGCAGGTGTCTGTCCTTGGTGGTGGGCAAAGGACTCCTTGTTTCTGGAACTCACAATGGTTCATGGGTACTATGACCGTTGAGCCATCAGAGGATAAAGAAAGAGACCTCACAGTCCCCAGGCCAGCATCCTGAGGTTGGCATACAAAGAAAGTGCCCTGAAGAAATAGATATTCCTTGGAAGTTTACTGCAGTGGCTAAATCTTCTTCAAGCAGAGTAAATGTTCTCCTGGCCCCAGGCATTTAAGCAAAACTCATCATGACAATTTAATTCCCCCCCCCCCCCCCGTGCACTTTATTTCAGATTCTGAAAGTAAATAGGATGTATTTCCTATCACAATCGGAAGCTCGGTTATAACCCAGGAGATTATCCCATGTAAACATCCAGGTGCTGATAGTGGGGACTCACTGTCCCGCATGAATTCATTTGATCAAACCATTGATCTACCAGCCAGCAGCTTGTGAGACCTC